>JAYRBW010124334.1:0-16682 GCA_036023295.1 Invenusta paracnida | reverse complement strand
GTTGGACAATGAAACTCCAAGAATAACTAATGAATGCATTTGCAGCAAACGGTACATAAGATAATTTTAAATCAATACTGATTCAAAGGTCTGGGTAATAATAAAGGTGTAATATTAATATACACAGTCAGGGGTGAGCATAAGTAACCTGTAATGTGATCTTTGATGGTTAATTGATTATGGCTACCGTATACCCTGTATACGTACTATATTTATATTTATAGTCAAGACATAGTGATTTATATAATGACATAAAGTATTTAACAAAGCAGTCAACAAAAAAAACCAGTTTACAGAAAATGAATGTTCAAGCTAACTAAACTTCGCAAATATTGTAAGGCATTTTTCTACTTAATGTAAAATTCAAAAACATTTTTCAATAACAATTCCTACCTATTACATACATGTATTATCTCCGCAGATGTGTACTCATCTGTATATAAACTCCATCCACTAAAACACATATTTATGTACTTATTTCACTACACTGTATGTATATTGTTTTTTCTACCCTTTTATTGTCATGTTAGCCCTATTAAGTAAATATAAAATTTTAAATTAAAAGCTATTACCTTATAGTTCAGTAATACACACTGCCGGTTATAATTCCTTACTTTTATTCCAAAATATGACGTTTATTCTATTCTAAAACAATTTCTACTCTTTTATTTCAAATATATTATGGTCAAAACGTGATTATTTGTTATATTTTTATGCTCAATGAATTACTACTAACTATTGCTAATATGTAATTCTTGTAATGCATCACCAGTCACAAAATGAGAAATTAACATTCTACTACATTTTTTACAAAAACTGTAGTTTCCAATATTAAAGAATACGGCGATTTTTATGAATATCTCTGTTTTTTACATAAAAATTCTGTGCTCAAATTTTGATAATTTTCAGAAGCAGCTCCCGTACTATATTACGTACTCAGAAATATATCCTTTATGCGAGTATCTGGAGCGATAATACATAATATATTAAATCTGGGTTTGCGTGAAAAATTGGATCAGATTATAACAAGGCCTAACATTAATCCACAAGGAAAATAAGTGTTAAGATGGTGTTCTTCCATACACCGCATATTTTCTAACAAATCCAATTAGCTTCATATATACTATATACACAGATCCTGACAACATTATTGTTATAATGATTTCGACCCTATAAATACTACAACCTCCAAAAATATTGCATTTTATTCAGTAATATTATAATAATTCTAAACGCACAACACTGAATTCACCTTTAGTGACGAATACCAGAACACGTTCGTAATCAATTATTAATAAAACGTAAATCTTCCCCAGTATTTGACAAATTAAGAAAATCTGTTTGATATGTATGACATATTTTTACTTAACGTTATGTACAGACAATATTACAATCTTTTACTGAAAGTTGGGTAAAAAGTCGTAAGTTATCCCACAAAAAATCAACGTTTCTCAATTGACCTCAGTTGACTTCTCTTCATTTTCTTTAATTTGGCGATGTTTTTAATCTGAAAATTAAAAAAACAATAGTTTGAATTATTTAAAGTAAAATAATAGATTTTACAATAACCAATTAACTGTTTACGACTTTTAAATTGTATGAAACAAAGGAAACTAAAAGTTTATCTAAATTGTTTGTACAAAATATTACGTCAAAGAATTAATTAAACATCATCGTACTTAGTCATAAATGTAATCTTTCTAATACTCCTTATTAAAATCATGAATTCTGAACATATATACTTCTTTTACATTATAAACATAGATTGGCTACCTGAAAAATGACGTCACAATTTGAACAATTGTAGGTCAAATATAAAGAGCCTTTCTAAATTATGATTTAAAACTATAAAAAAACAGTAAATACATATATCTATACTAACTTAATTCGTTTCAATATATATGTTGAATTGCAACTGTACAATATTTTCAATGAAATTAGTTTATGTTGCCATTCTATGTATACATTAATTAATTTCTATACTATGAGATTCTAAAGTATGTATATAATAACAAAATGAAACTAAACCAATATAATAGATAATATAGTACAGCGAATCAAGTAGAATACATATTCTCTAAGATCCACCCACGTATTACTGCGATAGAGGTCAAGTTTATGCGTCTATTTTTACTGCCAATTGTTTCAATAGAATAACAAAGTTATTAGTACAAAAATTAATATGAATCATTTTATTCATATTAGACGAATAGAAGTAATTGACTCTGGAAAAGGTTAACCTTTTACAAAATATTATTATACCGGAAGATTTCTCGGTGAATGTTGACTACTGTCATAAAGAAACCCTGGAATCATTTAAATTACAAATATAGGTTCAAATTTAGTTCAACTTGAAAATACATTTTTAAAATTATCATCACAAATAATTATCCTATAAAAAACAAATCACGGGTAATTAAAATATGCTTAACAGTGTAGATAATCTCGAATTCATTCAACTGGTTTAAAATTTCCCTGCTAATCATCAATCAGTGTTAATAATTTTCTTAATTAACTTAATAATTATCTAATTTTCCAGTTATTTTGTAAGCTTAAGGCTGCATAATTTATCATTCAACGTATTTCTCACACAAATTTAAATATCTGTGATGAATAAATTCTATACGTGGCTACCCCGCTATGTATTTCATAATGCCTTGCCGAGATATATATGTATATATAAAATCCTAATTAATTTAATTAATTAGCCACATAGGCTTAAACTAATCAATCGATAATTAGCTCAATGCTGCAGTAAAAACAGTTTGTTAAAGCCAGGAGACTGTACCGGGGTTCGAACTTGCTACCTTCAGGTTTGAAGGCAGGAGTCCAACCCACTTGGCTACCACTCTTCTTTAATTAAAGAAAACAAAGAAGAATAGGATTTAATAGAACAAAACAGTAAGTTATATAAGTTTATACTTTTCGAATTGACGCGCACAATAATTTTAAAAAGTGAAAATGTTAAAAACAACACTTCAGTTATGCACAAGCTTATTTGAGATCGTAAATAATTTATAAAAAACAAAATAGCAAATATCAAAGATTATAATATATTGATAAATAGTAAGAACATAGGTGAACCTAGTTCCAGGAATAAGAGTATCCAAAATAAGACACAAGATGAATCATTGCACAATATAATACAATACACATTAAGCCTACATATATGTCATTCACAAAGCTGAATAATGACTGAACTATTAAAGATTAAGTCAAGATCATAATCTTAAATTTCGCGTGTGAAATCTGGTCTTATTGATTGTTCGTTTTCACACACAGCGCTCTACAGTGATTATCGGCGCAAGGATATGAAAATGCGCATGATCTATTTCTATTTCTTATTGAATATTTTCATTTTTGCTAATTGTCTAAAAGTTTCCTAAAATCCTAATTGATTCACAAATAGTAATTTCTAAAAGTTCTCTATACTCCTAAATGATTCCCTAAACTTGAACTAATTTACTAAAACTTAGTTCTTGGAATAAGAGATAGTATACAAAATTAGACACTAAATTGGTCATACATTACAGAATACATGTATTACACTTTCATTTAGTTTATACAGTAGAATTTGTATATGGGCAATTCAAGTGCGAGACTAAAAATGACGATATAGGCAGACAAACTGCTGAAATAGGCGAATGTGTATACATAATTGACCTGTTTTGCATATTATCAGTTAGTATTGGATAAGGTTTATCGGCAGCAGACTATTTCAAGTTTATATATCACTGGCAGAGCATATAAGTCTATGTATGCATATATTGCCAGCAGAATTTTACAAAAAAATTGTTTTACTGATAATAATTATCAATCTGATAAATTATGGTAAAATGCAATTATTCTAACAGACGATTCTGGACTGATAGTTATCAGACAGACAATTAATTTATATGAAATGGGTCCCTGAAAAACGTGTGATATTCGGGATTATCTGTAATTGTAATATCTTACTTGTTTTTATAGCTATGATAAAATGAACAACACGAAATATGCTCGGAATAAAGTCATTTTCATGACAAATACACTGTTTTTAAAATATATTTATTAAGAAAAGTTATAATGAATATTTTGCAAGATAAAATCTGTAAAAGTAATAAGCATAATAAAATAACGTTTGTTATTATTGATTGATTGCTTTCTTAATCGCTCTAACTTAATATGAACTCAAGACATATTTAATCATATATATACGTCAATGGGTGTACCAAAAGTATATAACCTTAAACATTGCTTTATTTATTAAAATTGCCAATTCAATAGTATTTAACCCAAAAGAAATAAACAAATAAATTATAGCTAGTGAATAACAAATGTGCCTATATAGACAAACTGAAATATACGTAAAAGATAGGAAATCTGTAGAGACACAACAAAAATGCCATAAGAAAATCGCCGATAAAGGAAAATTCTACTGTAAAAGAGTATGAATCAGTCATTCCCAAAGCTGAATAATGAGTCAACTATTAAAAATTATGATCACAATCTTTAATAACTATTGCATATTAGTATTATGAAAGAAGACGATGAACCTCTGGACCATCACGTGACCTACATCTTTGCCTCCACCCGTATACACTTCAACCAATCAGTCAAGTACAGCCTTAGCCAATTATACGACTGGAAAAGTATAAATGAACGCTCGCAACTCAAGAATAAATTGAAAGGGACAACGGGATTTTTTGTGCATGGGCGTATGTGGTGTCAAATTCAAAAAGATTTAAAGCGTAATTCAAATCTGCATGGCACGAAAATATAATTCTAAATTACGCTGAATTTAAAAAAAACGTGCATATGTTTTTAACATTCAAAACCCTAATGGTGCTAAATTTAGCTCATGGCGTAAAACTGCTCTACCAACGTCAAAAGTGTCCGCGTCAAACAAATGTAAGAAATTCAAATGTAAAAATACATTGTGAGATTTTAGATTTTTCTAAATCAAACAAATAATAACGTGGGACTATTTGAGCAAATATATCCCAATTATGGCATTTTCTAAATGATCAGAATACTCTTAATTGAATTATTGAAAAGTGCGAAAAGCGTCTAATTACTGTTGAACCGTCTCCTAGTAAAGTAAAAATTTGCTCGCGTCATTCAAATTCATGTGGCTCGGAAGCAATTACTTAGTAACAGTCTAGCATTTACCAATATTTCACATTCACAATATATAAATTAGCACTAGTCTGGCGTATTTTTTAAATTATTACAGATAAAAAATCTTTTAGAACTAAATTTCGTGCGAAATCTAGCCTTATTAAATGTCCGTTTTCATTTTTTCAAATTTTATAAAAGATTCCTAAACTCCTAGTTAATTCCTTAAAATTTTCCTACATGCTTAAACTCTCAAATGATTCCCTAAAAGTTCCCTAAACTCCTAAATGAGTTTATCTACAAAATTATTTATTTTATTATAACAAGCAGAATATCCTACTACAACAGTAGTCAACGTTTATAAAAACAGTGAAAGCATTAGTAAAGGTCGTTTCGAATATTCTGACATCACTGATAGCTAATAACCATAATAGAGATGAAACAGTTGCAAGTATCAAGCAGGTATCGCAGCACATAGTTGGCTAAGCACCTGTTTGACAATCACTTCGTAAAGCATCATGTAACGGGTATACAATAAGTACTAGAATTCGCATGTCAAATCTAATTACTAATGATTATTTAACCGTTTAATTGTTTTAAATGCGCCAGACTGCTGCTAATTTATTAATTTTAATCGCTATTTGACAGGCTGGTACTAATTTTTTCCGGTTAAGATGGAGCCACATGACTTTAAATAACACGTACAAATTTTTAATTTGCTAAGAGACGGTTCAACAGTAATTAGACGCCCACACACTTTGAATAATTCAATTAAGAGTACTTTGATCGAACGCAAAATACAATAATCAAAATCTACACCATCGAGTACATGGGAATCAATACCTTATTTATTTTAATGGAATCATGAATACTCACATAATCTCGCGTACTTATTTGTTTAATTTAAAATATCATAAAATCGTTTATTTTTTATTTGAATTTCTTACCATGTAATCGAATGTTATGACGCGCGCAAAATTCGAAATTCCCTTGTCTTAATTTAAATGACGATCGCAATTTTAATCTTGCTAGGGTAGCACTAGTTGGGTGCCAATGACGCGTGCAAAATATTGGAAATTTCTACGTAATTTGAAATTAAATTTTCGCGCCGCGAAGGTTTCAAATATGCGCGTAAGATTTTTTTAATTTTCTTTATATTTGGCACCACTTACGCCCATGCACGAGAGTTCAATAAAATCCTGTTGTTATAATATGAGATTTTTTAAATTTCAATCCGAAACACATTTAGTTCAATTCATACTAATATTTAATGAAGAACGAGCTTGCCTGATAAATTTAGGATCTGCAACGAAATTTCCAATGCCCTTGAATTTAGTATGAAATAAAAAATGTCATATTATCAAGTATACATACGTCGTGATCTTGTCGCTGAATTATTATTTCAATCTCATTTTATAATCTGTTAGCCTATGCATGCATATGATATGTTTACTTATTATGATTGTACTCATAAAGTTGTGTATGTTATAATCCCAATCATGCTAAGAACACTTCATGTAGCCTACAATCACGATTATATTAATCGATTGATATACTCACAGGAACCACCACCTCGGCTTTACGCTCGTTCTCCAACTTCCTTCGTTTCTTCTCCTCCTGTTTCTCGCGTTTACTCTGTCGGTATAAATAGAATAGGCAGCAAAGATTAAATAGAACCTACTTTAAGACACTAGGTCTCTTTACAATAGCGATTAGACTACATTAGATCCACTCTGTAGATTGATAATGAGTGACAGACTGATGGAAAACTATATTCTCGGGTGTGAAATCTCAAGTCGAGTCAAAGTGTTCTTAATTTAGTTACATAATATGTTAATTTTATTGAATTATACCCTATATTTAGATAAAAGTGTAATCATGTTTGACTGATAATTTTTTCAATATTAGTGTTTTTAAATTCTTCATACTTTGTTGTATCTAAAACTGATCATCCCCTTTCCAGTGCATTTGCAAACATAACAATTTAGCTCAAGACCCACACACCGTGGTACTGCAGCAGCTGGCAATCATTTCCAGGGCACTGAAATATCGAAATATGTCATCGGAATGTAAAAATCCTTCATTGGACAAAAAGATAAATAGCTGGCCCCAGTCGAGAAAAAATGTTTCGTCGAGTGGTCAATCCAATCCAATTAAGTTGTAAAATAACCTACTATATTACTTATATAGTAGCATGCGGAGTACCTAATCACTCAACTAACGTAGATACAAGCCAGAAATGAGCAGGTAGTGACCAAACCGAGATTCGATCCCGTCACCTCTCCACTATCTGAGTAACATATTCAAAAGAATGCACGTATAAGAATGACGAGGATAGCCCAGTCGTCTAAAGATCCAATAGGTCACCGACATAAAAAAAGATTGTAGATTGTTGTATCATATTTGCTTTAGATAATAAATTGTGGAATTTTCTTTGAATAACGATATCGAAATTTTAGTTGAAATAGCTTGATAGTTTTAAACGAATACAGGATATCTTTCTTTGATGGTAGGTACTACATTGTAATACTAGAAATTATACATAGAAAAAATCTCTATATTTCCGAGTGGAAAATTAAGATACCATTTTGAAATGTTGATCAATAATGAAGTGCATGATTTAGAAAAAATACCATGGCAATGGTGCCATCTATTAATATGGGTAGTACTACTACAGTGTAATAGCGCGAATATATATATATAAAACACATTATTTATTAGTATAATAATAATAACAAAAAGAAATCTTTTATAATAAAATAATAGTAATATTCCTTTTGTAGTAGGTACCACACAATGACACCAATATCAATACCATATTGTAATCATCACTATAAAGTGCAATAATATTAATTAGAATATCAACTACCTATATACTTTCCAGAAGTATATTACAAAGTTATATATTTTTGCTATCTTAATGATTGTAAAACTATAATTAAATATAGAGACAACCGCCATATCATGGATCGCATAATTAAAACAAATAAACAGGGAAATCTAGCTGACGATATATCAAAGATACAATGTCACTCATTTATCAGTTTAAAACAACGATATTTTAGGTTTGTATCTTGTAATATACCATTAGAAACAAATATGTATTAGAATTATAAAAATATCTTTCAAATTATTAGAAAGCTAAGGAAAATAAATTTTGAAATAATTATTTACAAAAGCGAATTTTTAACAGATTCAAACTAATGCATTGTTTTTACTCGCTTTAATATTGAGTAATTTATTACTTTTCCTATGTAAATACAAGCCTTCTGTTTGTCTTGTGACTGGTATATTGCGTCGTTTCTATATATACTTATAGCTCAGTGTAGTAAGTGAATTACCTGCTTGTCTAGGGCTTGTTTCTCCTTAGTCTCTCGGTCATGAGCTTGTCGGTTGAGCCGTTCCTGTTTGAGGAGCATCTTCTTCTCCCACGAGGACCGCATGCCCTTCACCTTGACAACAGCTGAATGCCTGACAGAAGTTCCAGTAGAGTAGGAGAAAAAAGGGGGAACACAGAGACGAATAAGACAAAA
Organism: Invenusta paracnida; assembly: GCA_036023295.1. Taxonomy (NCBI): domain Eukaryota; kingdom Metazoa; phylum Platyhelminthes; order Proseriata; family Coelogynoporidae; genus Invenusta; species Invenusta paracnida. The sequence goes on along the minus strand of JAYRBW010124334.1, from coordinate 8,052 downwards.
AGTCAAAATAATATTCAAAAACAGGCAATATCTTCATTAACCTTAGCAAAGAATAGGTCTGACAGAATTTTCAATAAATTAGAATGATCATTACGACCTCATATGATACCTCCAACGAATATATGTCTTTGAATATAAAGTCTACATATTATTTAGGAGAGTGAAAACCAAGTGGGTTGGACTCCTGCCTTCAAGCCCGAAGGTAGCAAGTTTGAACCCCGGTACATAAGTACTCCTGGCTTTAACAAACTGATTTGCGCTGCTGCAGCATTGAGATAATTATCGATTGATTAGTTTAAGCCTACGGTGCCTCATTAATTGTAATTCATATATTTATCATGGCAAGGCAATATGCAATTTACCAAATAGTATGATACAAGCCTGTCCACATCTTTGTTATAAACATTAATGGATGTGTACAGTATTAAAGTAAAGTAAGACGTAAAATACTATACAAATAATTCACATTATTAAAAAATATTAAACAGTATTGAATTTTGTTTTCTAAAATAACCAGTATTAAACTTTCAAGTTCAAGATACTATTGGATTGTATTGAAATCAAATATTACTTACAGAATAATAGTCGTTAAAATATATTTTTAAATTCCAATAAAAAAAACGAAATAATAAGTCAATCAAATTAAAGACTCGTAAATTTTCTCAATGATGGATCAAATTGGAGCTATCACAGGAAACATGAGTAGGTATGTATGATTTCGTTTTATTTATGTATGTATAGATAACTTGTGTAATTTTAAAAAATACATACTTAATAATATATGAAGAGAAACAATATTATTTCATAATAATTGAATTTGTTAGGAATCCTTTCAATTCTACCAGTATACAGATTTATATTCACTGCACAGTAAAAAAAGGTGTAATCGATAATTACAATTCTTATCTATGAATCATTAATACTAGTTTCAGGACAGGACATGACAAGCGGATCTATTTACAATCCATATTACACACATAACGATCGATAAAGTCAGTAAATCGATATCTAAATTTCGGTGCCAAAAATAAAATACCTATTCAATCAGTAAGTTAAAAGATTAAAATAATGACATGTTCCATTAATTAAATAGGCGAACTGTAATTACATCGTAAAAGAGAAAACAATAATTTACATATCTAATTTAATTCAAGAAAACTGAATATTAACAAATTCATAAAATACAATCAGAACAAAATAAAACATAATTTTGACATAAGCAGTAAAATTTGCAAATTACAACAATTCCATTTATATTTTATATTTAAAATCACAGAACATGAATTGTTTTTAAAATAAAATGCAGTTTAATCTTGTTTATATAGTTCTCAATAAGATGTGATGACTAAATTCACGTTCTAAGTATTACTAACTGAAAAGCTATTCAAATTTTGCTGGAATGAATAGGAAATAAAATATTCATTAAACGAGCCAATAAAATATTGTAACATTTCTTTAAAATTATGAAAAGTATAATTTTTTATAATAATAGCAAAATATTTAAAAACATCAAATGTGTACAAACTCAAAACAGTATAATTATATTAATAAAATGAATATTTTTTAAAACTCTATAAATATTAAATTAAATTGTGATATATATATTTTAATAAAAATGTGTTAAAGAAATATTATAAAATGTGTATCAAAACAGTTTTATATTTTATAATTATAAAATTTATAAATTATATGTTTAAAAAAATGAAAGTCATGAATAAAATAAGTAAAGTTTATTGATCCAAATAATGATAATTAATAAATTTTTAAACTGATTAGTAGATAGGGATGTTTTGTATTGTATATATCAAATTACATATTTAATTTCTATTTTTTATGATATTAAAAATACGTACCACTAATACGCACATGCCAGAAATTGTGTTTTTGTTTTATAGAAGTATTGTCTTCGAAATATTATTCTAAAAATTACTACAAACTAATGTCTAAATCAATAGAAAATTAGTGAAGTTTACACAATATTCATTTAGTGATATTTCAAGTCTACATAATGTTAATAAAACAGGGTATAAACGACATTAAAACGTTGTAAGTATTAATAGATTCCAGGGATGCAAAACTAAAATGTTTATAACCAATAACAATATTGTGCATAACCTATATATGAATAACACTATCATTAAAATATTTTAACTTAATTATATTATTAAATTGAAATATTTTACAACTATAATTTTTTATTTTATCAGATTTCGAAATCATAGCCGTAATCAAATCTCGTAATCATTATTTACATAAAATTCAACACAATAAAAAGAAATAAATCCATATTTATAATAATATTAAATTATATAATATATTACTACTAAAAAGATAAGTAGCATATAGTTAATATGTTGAAAACTATAAATATATAAGTGAATAATATGACTTTGTAGTTACAGAAAATATAACCTTTTAATGTTTCTGAATTTTAGCTTTTTTATTTCATGTGCATCACGTTGTACATTTTTGACAATAGAAAATTTTACAAAATCTTTGTATTTAGATAAATTTTATAGAAATTGGTATCTAAAAAGTTGTATTAAAAACTTTCATTACATTTATTTTAAGAACAATTATCTCTATTTAGGCAATTTGTCTTTAAAATATAACAATAATATCTTAAACTGTTATATTACATAAAATGTTTCAGTGCTATTAACTTTTAAAACATTGTTTTGCAAAAGATTTTGAGACTCCTAATAGTAGTATTAAACTGTATATGCACAATCGATAATGAGGAAATTCGATATATACAAATAAACGCCTATGTTTAATGCGGAGTCCAACGAACCAAATTTTTCACAAGACAAAAAAGCCTCTTTCAACTATTAAAAATTGGAAAGGACTCCTTAAACCAACGATATCTGCTTATTTGGGCAATTATCCAAAAACTCAGATTAAAATGTGTCCGAAAATGTATGGTTATAATCTTAATTGTGTCTTCAAGTAAATTTAATTACTTTCTACTGGATTTCTGTTTCGTTTTTTATATCACGCCTATATATGAGTAAGGTTATGAAGCACTAGTAAGCAGGTGTATTCCGAAACAATCAATATTCCTGAAATAATGTTTACTTATTTCCACTAATAAGTGTTAAGTACATCAAAATAATTTCATTTTATTCATAATAATTAAAACTTAAAAATAATTTATTATAGAGAAAGGAAATTTACCATCTCGTTACTATTCTTTGATTATTTCTAAGAGTATGGTAGAAAATCAAGCTATTTCTACATTTCGAAGTTCATATACATAAAAGAATATTAAATCTGTACTTATATCACCGATATTGATAACAAAACCACACAATATTAAATAATTCCTTAGTGAACTGTTTTATTGATCTTTTTGTGTTAGTATTAAGAGTTAAATAGCATTAAACCTTTCTGTTCGCAGAGATTTCCATGTTCTGCCTGATTTAGGCTGTCCACGAACGTGAATTGGAAGTTCTACTTCTGATTTAATTCCTGGTGTCGTCATTGTAAGGATATTTGCACTGAAATGATTAAAATACATTTATAATAAATAAACAATTACAGCTTGTATGGTAGTCCTAAGACAGAGATAAACAACGATGTATAATATGTTGTTTTGTCGTATTGTATAATTCAAAAATTAAATATATTCAGCTGCATATTATAAATAATACTATTCTTATGTATATTACTATAGAATATATTTTAAAAATCAATCTAACCGTAAACAATATATATAATTAGAAGTAAGATAATTGATCACTTTTACTGTGATAAACTTTTATCATAATAAACCTTTTTGTTGAATTCATTAAAAAATATATATTAATAACCGATAGATAAAGAAATGATATACAACATAATCAACAAATTAAAAGATTTATTTATTGAAATAGAGCAGCCTGGAACCTGGAATATAAATGTGTTAAAATAATATGTACATGATTAACTTAGCTATTTACAAATAAAACAACGAAATACAGATATACAGTTTTATACAGTGCTGATTTAAAAACATAGTACAACAACAGATTTCTACATGAATGTTTTCGAACTGTAAGACATTCAAAGTGAAATCGGATAATTGTGAGCATGAGAAGTGAACACAATGTCCAGTCTAAGTGAGTAACATGTTGTGAAAAAAGTACAGTACAATTTATTAAACTTAAATACTTAATTTTTCAACTAAAATGTACAAGCTTTGAAACTGGCATAACAAATGCAGTGCACAAGTCTTTGACACTATTTAAAACTTAAGGATGATGCCTCACCCATTTGAAGTTAGTTCTGAAATGTTGATCATTGGTTCGCCTAAAGATATCTTAAGATTAATGCATTTTTATAGCCACTGGCTATATCTTTGCCAATAATGTCTTGCTTTTGGTTATTCTATTTATTTATTTCTATCAGTAATTTCTTCTATTCTATTTCATATTTCGCCCTGTTCACCAGAGCCTCCATATTAACCTTCATCACACTTTTTGTAGCAAATTTTACAAAACCTTTTCAATTCAACAGTTTCACAAACAGAATTGCCGAGTTTAGTGGACTTCCAGCAAAGGAAGAAAATAGATCCTTTCAAAACTTAAGAACATTGTAACTTAAAAAAATAACAGTAAATTATATGTATCTGGCAAAAATGAGCAAATTTTAATGTCCTTTTAATATTATTAGAAGTTCATGAAGTATATTGTAATAAATAAAACATAAAGATTTAGAAAATGTAATGTATCATATAGTTTTTATGAACTAGCATTAACAAATCACTGGGGTCACAAGAAAAGAGAAGATATGTTTTTCTAGTTTAGAAAAAGCTCAAAATGAATAAAGCAGCTTAAAAAGAAAAAAATGATAAAAACCTAAATTATTTTAATAACAATAAATAACTTATTTGCATGTGTGATATGAATCAATTTCAGGACAATACAGAATAATGTTTTTGTGTCTATTTGGAAATCATTTTCTAGTCTATGGTGGCATTGTTAGGCATTTAGGTCAACTAAATAATTGTCATGCTCAAACTGAATTCAGGCTATTTAAGACTGATAGGGTACATACATACAAATTAGCAATATGTTTAAATTGTAAAAGTGCATTGGTATAATATACAATAAAAACTATGGGCTGCATCTAGCCAGGCTTTGATGGATGAATGTAGATCAATGAAAGGTTGAATGATGATGCCAATGACCCTGATTTTCAGAGGATGACTGATTCAGCCAATTACAAATGAAGATGCTAATAATGGTTAAATCTTGATGAAAACAAGAATGACAAATATGACTGTTCTGTAAAACTAGAGCATGTATGAAGCAGGATTTATGCAACTATAGAGTATAATGGGACATGTAAAGTATTTGTGACATCAAATGGGACATTTTTAATAATCTATAACAGCTAGAAGGATGTTTTTATGCAACTTTAGTGTCTAACAGGGTGTTTTTATATTGTCACAAAACCAAGCTTGGCATTTTATGCAACTATAAAATTGAATGGAGTATGTAAAGTATTTGGGACATCAAGTGGGATGTTTTTAATAATCTATACAAGCTAACAAAATTATTTTATGCAATTTGAGTGTTGGGCATTTGTCATAGTATTATAATACCAAGCTTGGTGTTTTATACAACTTTAAAACATGTTTTTTCTAAATTCAATTTTCTCTAATACTTCAAAGGTTATAATAGCTAGTAGGATGTTTTTATGCAATTTTATTTTTTCTCAAGGCAATTTTATAGTTACAAAACCAAGCTTGGCAGTTTATGCAACTAAAATGTGTAATAGGACATGCAAAGTATTTGTGACATTAAGAAGGATGTTTTTAATAATTTATAACAGCTAGCAAGATATTTTTATATAATTTTAGTGTCTATTTGGGCATTTTTATAGTATTATAACACTAAACTTGGTCTTTTATGTAACTTTAACATGATTTTTTATTCAATTTCCTCCATTCTTTCAAAACTTATGCATCATAAAGGGTTACTTTATAAATAATTACATGTAAACAGATTCATCTAACTTTATTTTGGGAAATACTCGGGCCTATAAAAATGATATATATTTATCAAAAGAAAGCCCTATTAAAGTTTAAGAAATTTACAATTTTTTTCTTATTCTAAATTCAATTTCAATTCAACCTAGTTCTTTTAAACATTATTATGTCATAAAGGATTACTACATATATATATATATACAACTTTCAATAGTAGATCTCCAATATAACAGCAGTAAATTCTTTAAGAATAATCTCCAAAATTTATCTAAAAATCAATGATTATTTTTCAGAATCTACTAGTCTGCAAATATTAAAACATAACTAACAAAGTACAATCCCCTTTGAACTGTCATCTTAGCAGTGTGTTGTTAAAAGATAAATAATTATGAATTATAAGTGTTCACATTACAACCAGCATTAAAGTTGAATTGAACTGAATGGCAGCAGACATTCTCTTCTTGTAAATAGATGCGTTAATGTATGCAGCATGATCAGCTGCAATACCGATGCATCCTGTTTTATTTCTGTACTACCTCATAGGAAACTAATATAAAACTAGAAAAAAATTAGAAAAAATTATGGTATTGAATTTTTAATTATTTCTTTACACTTAAAATTAGACATTTACAGCAATATAATTGTATAGATAATAATTTTTTTGAGTATATTCACATATAGTTTGAGTACCAAACAAAATTTGAGTATATTCAAGTATAATAGCAAAATTTGAGTATGTGTGGACAACCTGGAAATTTTAGTATCTATCAGGGTGTTTTTTATTTAGAATAATAAGCTATGACTATGAGCTGAGCTTTAAATTTAATTTACTAATAATAATAATGTTTAATAAGAGATATATATATATCTAATATATATGTACATTATGTGACTGTGTAGGGCCAAAACCCAATAATGGTCATGATGTTTATAGGCGATTTTTGATTTTGTCTGTAGAATAGAGGCATCATGAAATAATATTTTACATTAAATTTTAATTTTATGTGTTGAAAACATCATAAATTATATTTACTACTAAAGAAAAAGCAATCCTTATTAAGATAAAGTGACAATCAACTGTCTTTAACCAATAACAGTTGTGACAAAAAAATGCAAATGATATCAGACATCCTTTACATAAAGTTGAATTCTATCAAAACCACTTACAACCTACAGTTATTGATTATCATATTATGCATTCAACATTATGAACTAAAAAATAGTTTAATTGTATAAACCTTATAATAAAAGTAGTGTTCGCTATTCTTCAAAAATGTGTATAATGGTCATGACATTTTAAGGATAATGGTTGTGACAAATTTGTTGTATTACTCTGCACCTTACTAGGTTTTGTTAGTTAAAAGTATGCTACATTGCAAATATATTGCAGTAAACAATTTTCATAAATTAGAATTCTCTTTTGGCCCAAATAAAATAAACGAATTATGAGTAATAATAATAGGTATAATTAATGTAGTATGATAACATAACAGAACATAATAACCAATGTTTTAAACTGTAAAGAACTGTCAAAGCTAGTTTAAAATTAGTAAATTTTGAATTCAGTAATTTCCCAACTGTCACTAAACTTAGTGTTTTACAACACCATTTCCAAAAGACTAGATTGTGTGCAGTTTTTGGGTACCTATAATCGTTTTTAATTTTAGGTAGAAGTCTTGCACCTTCATTTTTCTTTTTGTTGTCAATTCCAGTGGAATATAAAATAACTTGATAGCTGTTGTTCAAGGTTGAACAACTTGAATAAAAGAACTTGCACAACCAATATTGGCATTGATATGGACCTGTTCAGCTGCAATTGACTTCAGCTTCCCTCCAATGCCATCTACAGTCCCCTTGCCATAGTATGACTCAAAGAAATGCCACACAATTGTAACATTCAGCTCCTGCTCCAATTTCTCAATATTATAGAAGTTGTACTTTTGTTTAAATTGAGCTGCACATCCGTCCAAGAAGATATGAAGTTTAGTCAACTCACTTAATCAGAAAAGTAGAAAAACAAAAGAGAAAACATCAAAAACATCAAATAAGAAATCAAAAGAAAGGGTAACTATACAACA
>JAYRBW010124323.1:0-16686 GCA_036023295.1 Invenusta paracnida | reverse complement strand
TATCCGATAAATCTAAAACTGTTCTTTAAATATTTGTTTATATGTTTTGTTGGTGTTAATAATTGGCGCAATTTAAACGGTAAGCTTTGAAAATGGTAAGTTTTACCAGGAAAATGGTAAAAATTTGCGTTTTCATCATCTTATACATTATATAAGCTACATTTCTAGTGTATAAGTTAATAATTAATAAGTATCGTCATTTTCGTATTGCAAAAATGACGAACATTTGAATAATTTAAACTTTTTACGACAAATTTAAAGCTTTTTACAAAAAAACGATTTTTCCAAAAAAATTAGTACTAAGTACTAAATACTGCCGCACGCGCGCTTCTCAAAAATCCCCTGGACCTGACACCAAACAGGTTTTCAAGTTTACCTGCCCTAAGTAAAGGGGAGGGAGAGGGAATGATAAAGTAAAATAATAAAATTGGCTCAACTGCAGTTTAGTATACCTTTTAATTAAATTATTTTTAATAAATGCAAGTAACTATGGACATGGTGACATTATCTCATAAAAAAATTAGGTTTGGTCCAGGTTACTTTAAATCAGGGAAGGTGAAATTATATATTAGCTAATATGTTTAGTTTAATATAGAAAAATATTATTTTAGTGATATAATACTGATAGTGGATAGCTTTGAAACTTAAAGTTGGATCAGTCTTTTTTTTTGTTATATTTTGAATGCTTTATAATCTAGCCAATATACTCTATAGTTTATTTATACTTATAGTGAAAACATTAGGTGATTTGAATCTTGATTTAAAGAGGACAAAACTGTACCTGGCCATGTTTAATATACAAAATACTATTTTGGCCATAGCTTCAAAATAAAAGCTGGATCAGTCTTATGGCTATATTTTGCATATTTAATATATTATTATTATAATCAACTTTAAGCCATGGCCATGGGCATGGGCAAGGGCAAAGCCAAGCTCAAACTCAAAGAAGTATTTGTATTACTATTAGTATTACTACTAGTACTACTAGTAATACTAATAGTAACACTATTAGTATTATTGAATATGAAAAAAATAAGATGATTTGAGGCCAGATGTGCAAAACAGCAGCAGTACTGAAATAATATAATGAATTAATATAACTGCCTGAATCGTAATGTTTGCCTAACCATTTTAGCAGCCAAAGCAGCTGGGAGGGCTTTCTACCCTCTCCCCCCGACCCCCCAGGGCCATACCACCCCTTCAGGTATGTCGATGGGGGTGGAGAGAGAAAGTAACAAATGGGAGTAATATGTTATTCCAAAATTTTATGTCTAGCCACTCCCTCCTTAAAATCCTAGATCCGAAACTGTAATAGTAATATATAAAAAATAAAGTATTCGCAATTGCAAATAATTTGTCTCTAAACAGACTGCAGAGCCAAAGCCAAAAGCAAAGGGATATAAATAATATTTAATTTATTAATATTTTAAGGCCTTAAACATTTTTATTGTAAACGACAGTAAAACTAATTTTTAACTAATTTAATCACAAAAAATAAATTAAATTTTAATTAAATTTAAATGATTATAATTACCTTTGAAATATTTCAATTTAAGCAAGTATACTGCAAACTATTTTTTGTAAGATATTAACTAACGCGGTTATTGCAAAAAAGTAACATTAATTTTTTATTGGAATATATAAACAAAGTTAACAATTATAAGCAATATTTTATAGTCATCGCAGTATTATATAAAATATAAAATGGAAAAATTCCTAGTAACGTATCGTAATTTGTAAATTTTCTTTTTGTTCGAATACTATATATATATATATAAAGAATATAGGATAAAGAATAAAATAATGGACCTCAAGTAGCATTATTGAATAAAAATATAAAAACAGAACAACAAAAACATATGCTACTAATATTTTAAACTGATTTTCGCCGTTGACACTGCTTCGTCGGAGAGCTGATTAGGTTGTATGAAGCTGCATGTACATTGATATTTAAGAAAGCGATGATGATTACAGTTTAGAAAGCAATTAAATGTTTAGAACCAAGTACTGTAGTAGACAATTAATATAATTCAAAATTAACAATAAGAAAACAAACATGCAGAGGAATTTTTAATTAATATTAGTGTACGAATTACATTGTGCATATACGTGAAAGTTAGGGTTATGTAAGAAATTAAAGGACATGAGTCCATGGTTATTAGATGAATTATATTACATTAAAGAATATCAAAGTTATGAATAGATTAAAATTAAAAATTTATGTTAAAGTTTCATACTACTTACAGAACAGTGGAGCTAAAGATTTAAATATTAGAGTTATTAATGAAAGTGAATTCCTCTTTGGTGTTGAGTGTAGGGCTTGTCTCCTAATGCACACGCCTTCCATAATCCGTAGTTTCATGTTATTGTTTGACCGCACAAGAATGTAGACTTGGGACATCGGGCCTGTGTAAGTGAGTAGATTGGTATGTATGGCATTTTTGCGGCATGTGAGGTGCTCCTTGATCCGAAAGTGTAATGTAAGTTGTAGTATGAAACATAAACTTTTTATTTTAACGTATTCATAACTTCAGACTTTCTTCACAATATAATTGGTCTAATACAATACTCATGTCCTTTCATTTCTTATGTAATCCGACCTTTAATTTCTCTGCTTTATGTAATTCACGCTAATCTTACATAACTTAGTAATTCCTCGTGCATGTACGTTTTGTAATTGTTAATTGTTAATTAATTATGAATTATATTTATTGCCTATTACAGTACTCGGATCTAAACCTTTAATTGCTTTCTTAACTCTACTCATCATTGCTCTCTTAAATATCAATGTGCACAACTCCATACCCAAATCAGCTCTCTGACGAAGCCGTGTATCAATCGCGAAATATCAGTTTAAAATATTAGTAACACAATTAAGCTTTGTTGTTCTGTTTTTATACTTTTAATAAATGAAACTTTACTTAAATTTTTTCGGTTGAAAATAATTTATTACTTTCAGCTTTATTGTTAGCTGTTTTCGTCTATCAGAGTTTTTAATTAATAGAATATAATATATTCTATTATTATATTATATTCGTTAATTCTTCTATAGTGACCATTAAAAAACAAGTTGATAACATAATATATGTTGTAGTTAAACATTTTTTTAAACTACAGAATTAACACGATTTTCATTAGGTAAAATATATTCGAAACATTAGGAAGACTTAAATTGGCTTATGCAGTTTTTAAATTGAAATAGCATGCTCAATTATCCAAAAAAGGTATGTATAAGTATATATAAGATGCATATAAATATTTATGGAAGTAGTATGAAGGTGCATTTCAAGAATTTCTCCCCTGCTCTTCCGAATTCTATCAACTTCCAAGTATTAATCTCCAATCAAATGAGCCAAGTACCTCATCACAACACAGACCTGCTCTACTCCATCAAACTCTGATTCCCCAGCAGGAGTACAGCCCCGCTCTTCTTTTATCTGCGGTCAGTGCTCAGTTAATCTGAAAGTCAAAATTAAGCTGAATAAACATAGAGAGTCATTCCATCCCGACACTATACTTCCGATGGAAGATTTTCATAATGACAATGTTTACCGCTCTTGTATTTCATCTGCCTTTAATGGCGCATTACGATATGTGCGATTTGAGATCACTAATCTTCCGATCCAGCCTCCCGATTTTCACTCTTCGATAAGAGTCGTGATTGAAGAGACAACAAGCACCCTACTCAAAGGCTGCATTGAATGCAAGGTTCATTCTGTCCAGGCTCTTCGCATCCTACAGAGAGACCCATATACGAATGAGATCCTTCAGCCTGAGCAGAAACTTTTCTCTCTTTTCACCGAAGTCGTCAACAACTCTACATTCTTTTGTTTTATGTATCTAGGTATCTTGCGACTAGTAGAGGAGTTTATCCAAAATGAGTCCAACTGGTCATCAAATCGGAGGAGTGATTTGACATGCGTATCGTCAGATACTACAGTATTCCCAAGAGTCGCGGAAGAGCTATACTGATTGAAACCCAAGCTAGCAGTTGTCAAGTGAACCATGGAATCAGAAAAGACTGTTTCAAGTATGCCATTCTTTCAGTACTCTACTATGACGAAGTCAAGTATAGCCGACCCCGCCCTGCAGCTTACCGTCAGTGGGAAGATGAACTCAACTTCACCAGTCTGACCTTCCCCATCACCGCGGGCGAAATTCCCCGCTTTGAGAAGTTGAATTCGGGTCTCTTCATCAACCTGCTTGAGTGGGAGGATAACAATTAGATTCACCCAGGCAGAATGATACGCGCATGCGGTTACCCACGTCAAGAAGTCTACGGCGAGAACGATAAAGAGCCCATACTCATTAATATCCTGACAAACCAGCGCGATGAAGATCACCCAGCACACTAGGTGGGAGTAGTCCACATCAATCGTCTTCTCAACAGCTGTACCAATAAGAAACCAAACACATTACGGATTCAAGCACTCCGAGCGCTGCTTCCAGCCTTTTAAAAAGGGTGAATATATTAAAAGACATCGAGAATACTGTTACACCGTTCAACCAGAAACGCTCGTCTTAGCTATCGACAAGTGTTTTCATCATATTAAAAAATGGCAAGCCATTCAACGCCTCCCCTTTGTGGTCATGCCGACATTGAAAGCTTTCTCGAGGAGGACACAGACAGGCCTCTATCAAAAACCATGACAGAGCGAATCGCACACAAAGTAGCCACCATCTATTCTCTCTTAGTACCACACCCTCGCATAAAGGCTCCTCCTAGTCAATGTAGATTGTAATTCAATGCAGAATTAACATCGCCTCTTTTGACTACACAGAAGAGACCTGACATCTCTTTGAAGTTGACTTACATTATCCGTCCGCTACGCAGGACAAGACTTGCGACCTCCCCCTGACACCAGAACCCTGCATCATCCAGGAAAGATGTCTGTCTTATTTTATGAACGAACAGTAGAACAATCTCCATGGTGATTCGTAGAAAATCTACAAGGGTAAGGCGAAACTTATGCTGACTCAATGGGACAAGGAGAATTGTGTGGTTCATGGTCGTCTTCTCCAGCTCCATTTCCGCATGGGACTTACGATAAAGAAAGTTCGCCGAGTTATGAAATTCTGTCAAGCAGCGTTTTTTTAGCCCTACATCTCATATAATTCAAAACTTCGTCAGCATGCTATTTCTATTTTGAAAAGGATTTCTACAAATTGAAAAACAAAAGTCTGTTCGGCAAAACAATTGAGAATGCGAAGAAGGGAATGAAGTTTCGTCTCTGCACTTCTGCTGAATCACTCACCACCTTCTCATCCCGTCCAGAATACTTCTCTTCTATCCGATTCAATGACTTTCTCGCCGGTGTCAACCTGACCAAGGATCGAGTGGTTTTGGATAAACCCATCTTATTCAGTCTCAATTACAGACTCAAGATGCTCAAAGCTCGTTCAGGTACTTCATGGGGATTCAATCAAGAACTTCTAACTTGTACGTACCAGACTATGTGCCGTCCCGTTCTGGAATACGGTTCTCCAGCTTGGATGCCATGGATTTCAGACACCCAATTCACAAAACTCGAGAAGTTTTAACTTAAAGTATCTCGTTGCATAACAAGCCTCCTAAAGGTCAGTAATTTGTTTAACACAATTGGTCGTGTTGCAATTCTAATACTTAGAAAACTACTGCCAGTGTTTAAAAACTTGGGGAAGCGTCCCGCTACCTCTGCACTTACACTAGGTACGGGTATGGCGGGAGACATGATGGCTGGAAACTTTAAAAGTATTCCTGAAATTCTCAAGAAGCGAGGCCACAATTAGATTAATGATTTTGGACGCGAGTATCTTGGACACAGAATGTCTTTCACGCTGGGCAGCAGGGTAGTGGAGCGTGTAGGAGGATGCTTATAAACATGAATGGGGGTAGAGTGAAAAAAATCACTCCTCCAGTTAAGCAACATAGAAATCTGTCAGTAGTATGATTACACCAAGTGACTCTCCGTGTACAAAGAGCGAGCTCTCCTTATTTGAGGGGAGACCTGTTCATGCGCAACGGATAGATGTGCACCCCTACAATAATGCCATTCAAGGCAACGATCCCATCGAGTTTACAATTCCTTCCTCACCAGATGAGTATATTGACATGAACGATACTATGCTTCACTTGCGCTGCAAAGTTGTTAAAGCAGATGGTATCTCCCATACGGCTGCGGAGCAGAAGGTGGCTCCAGTAAACAACTGGGTGCACTCACTCTTCTCGGATGCAAAGCTTACACTAGGCAATTACTAGTAACCTATTCATGAAATGCTATTAAAACCGAAGAATAAAGAGACCACATCTATTCACGTGTCCTGCGACTGCTAGCATCCGCAGGGATATCTTTGGGTATCCATGGAATTACAAACCGAGCCAGGTAGAGATGCTCGGTGTGATTAACTTTGAAAAATGGACCAGCTACTGGCCGGACGACATGTAACCACGTTCACCTACAACCGCAATAACAATAACAACATAATATTCCATCAATCATTCATGGCAATGATTGACCATACAGTGTAGTTTTGACTTGATAATCCGAGTTAAAATGGTATATAACTCATGTGGTACAACATCTATATTCCCCAGATTTTATTCTTCTGGATAGATGTATATTGAGGAATATAGAATTTCACAGAAGAGATACCTATGGCATTCAGCTTTATCGAAAGTGATGAATCATTTTTGAAAGATTTTATGAGCGGGAAAATGTCACTCTTCAAGTTGAACGGAGAACTTATCCACTGGTTTTATGATTTAGAGGCACTTGCTGCTGCAGGGGCCAGCATTGTTTTATATATTGCTATTTGCTGTACCCATTTACCTATACATAATTTGGTTTATCAGTTGAAGTACACTTTTCTCTACTGCATGTGAACAAAGGAGTCTCGCTTTACCCATTGAAACCCAAGAACTAGGGCCTTTCTGAAATGAAGATGAAGCGGATTAATTCATTTGCGCTTGATAGTTTATTAATTGCAGAGTGCTTCCTCGTTATTGGTCATAAATACATGGGATTTTAACATTCGTCAGAATTTTTAATGCTCATTATTTCTTTGAACGAAGATTTCATTTTAGTGTAAATTTAATAATGTCAATGGAGTAACCAATATTTAGTATATTTTCTATCTATAATCTGCAAATTTGACTTTATACTACTCTCAGAAAAAATCCTTTTGTGAGAATGGTATCTCCAATCTATCTCTAATGGTTATGGAAGACTTTAAAATTAAATTCGTTTGATTAAATTTAATGTTTTCATGAAGTTATCAAATGTTAGAATCTGGAAATAAAATATAAAATACATAAACAACAGATATTACACAATAAATATGTAATAAAAATGGTGTTAACATAGTAAAAATTATAGATAATTATAGATTTTGCACATAAAGATAACATATAAAATATTGTTAATGTAATCAAAAATAAGTCATGGTTAAAGTTCAAATACATTATTCAGTAAATTATCTACATTCTACAAATCATGTATCAGTGTACATGTATACAAAACCATTAATCAGTTTCTTGTAACTATATGTTTAAAAAGAAATTCCAAATCATATAATTTCGTTATCATCCATGTATTCTATTTATAATGACTGATATCTATGACTTCTTCGCCTATGCAATTGTTCTCAGTAGGATGTTAATTTTAATATTAAGGTATCTAGGATGACCGCAGTATATTTTTTTATAATTTATACCTCTACGGATACTAAATGAATTAGGAGGAGTATAAATTAACAAAATACATCCGTCGAACAATTGCATAGGCGAAGAAACCATACAACATCCTCGAGTTAGCTACTCAACTATTTAACAGTTTGGTCTCGCCTGACGGCTCGACCAGACTGTTAAATATTTTCGTAGCTAACTCGCGGATGTTATCCTATACTTAGTAACCTAGATAATTTTGTATAAATCTATAATAAACGAAAAAAGGGCCTGGTTGTTCTACAACGTGCCAAAGTTCCTCTTGCTGAAGCCATTTAAAAACGCTAGCGAACAGCTTTTATTAAATATACTTTAGAACAAGGACTCCGCGAAAGTCAACAAAGTACATATTATCACTAAATTTTCAAATTTAAATGTCATTGATTTTACACAAAAAATAAGATATGTCGTTGCTACTTAATTTATATTTTAGGCCTACATAATTTATCCCAAATCTCGAGTCAACTTTCCTGTTATAGAGAATGTTCATAAAGTCATCTGGACTCCCTCACTCATACTCATCTTTGCACAGTTATCTTAAATTGCCTTCTACAAGGGAACTAGCGTTAAATGCATTAAGAAAGCGAGCTAGCTTATTTGTATGCGATGGAAGGGAACTGTGACGTCAGTTTCCTTGTGAATATGGCAATTACTATAAAATTGATAAAAGTTGCATAAACATTATTTTAAGAAAATCACAGTACCTAGATTGTACTCCCATTTTACCTATTAATTTTATAATTACGGTAGAAATGCGAGATACGAGATGAGATACAATCAGGATTAAGATACAGAAATACATTATTCATTAAGAAAAAGGAAATCGCCAATTTCCGTAAACGCACCAAAACGATTTAACTACAAAATAAACGGTGGAAATATAAATATAATGGAAGACAGTACCATACGTTTACATATTATATAAGTAAGATTAATGCAGAAGTTTTGACTTATAAGTCTACATTATTGATTTATTTAACTTGATATAAACAAGTCTCTACACAAAAATACTCTACATGATCAAAGTCTGCCTTATTGAGACATGATAAATAATGTAACCTCTATTTTTGTGGATTTTAACAGAGAGGGTTTTTTGTATGAGTTTTAGGAAAATTTTCCTATCTTTCCAATGTGAAAAGTGTTGTTTCGTGACAATATATCTGCTGTTGCTAACGATTTAAACCAATTTTGCTTCCAGTAGTAATTAATCTAGTGGGTTACGATCAGCTGAGTACAGACCACAAAGATCACCAATTATTCGACTGAATAATGTGATGATGAGCAGATTTCTTCAATATTATAATTTTTATAAATTCCTATATTTGTAAACTTAGCGTTAATGTTATATAAGTAACAATTTTGTATATTTTCAGCATGCAGTAGGTATAATATATAGCCCAATTAATGGTTTTCTGCATCCCAATATGTTTATACCCAATCAAAGAAATGATATAACCCCCATATTGATCCAATCAAATTAAACCTATCGGGTAATCACTGGTCGACAATGTTATAATACACCGTAAAAATTATAAATAACGCATTCTTTACTCTGTAATTACTATACTATTGATGTATACATATATATATATATAATATATATTGGAGGCCAAATATTAGAAGAAAAACTCTTTATATACATATCTGTGAGAAATATATGACCTTAATTTGAGCGGATTTTTTCTCGTTCAAAGTATGTTATTCTGCATTCTTCTTAAAAATTGATTTGTGTCAAATCTTCGTATACATATGCTTTATAGTATAAGGTATGTTAGAAGCTGTTGCGTGTTGTTGGATTTTTTTCTCATAATATTTTGCGTAAAAATATATATTGCCTGAATTATTGAATTATATTTGGTACGCGAAAATTTTTAGAATCTAATTAATTTATTTGTTTCGTCTAAGTTCAGCTGATCAGAATGTGAACCCAGTAATGTGTCATATTTTAAATCATTAAATAATATGTTTTAAGGAAAAATATGAACATATTTTATTAAAAAATTCTGTAAAACTTTAGTTGTAATCAATTTTGAAAAAATATATATAATTCTACATAAACGTAGGAATAAATAATGATTGATAAATAATAACAACTGTTTATAAAATATCTTTAAAGTGTGTATCTAGATTCAATTATCTAATTGTTTTAATGTTTACTTTGTGCTGCGCCGGCATAAAAATCCTTCAAACAATAATATACTTCAATTTAAATACTTCATGAAAGCTGCAGTATGAGAACAATTGAAAACGTTAACATTTTTTACTGCACATTAAAAGAATATAAATTATTATATTTATCAGAAAAAAGCACCAACTGCTCATCGTATAGCTGTGCGCAATTGGCAGAAGTAAATCAATATTTTAACCATATTTGTTTTTAAATATTTTGCTTCACTCCATTAGGTATGTGTTAGCATGTGTATTTCAATGTATTTATTTGGCATATATTAAATTCTTTACGCCACTATATAAGCAACAAAATAGTGAATAAAGTTTAACGCATTTACTCTGTTCAAAGGGTTTATATAGCATATAGGCACGGACAAAAAAAATGAAATGAATATTGAAAGCTTGAAATCTTTCCAATATCAGAATTAATTATTAAAACTAACTCTCTCACCGCATTCCACTATATCAGTTTGATGTCGCAGTGTGTTCCACTTCAGTTTTTATTTGAACTAAACTTTCAACCAAACCATTCCGTGACGCGTGTTATCAGAAAATTCCCAAACTTTCCTAACTCATTATTCCTCTCCGCGCAGCTATTTTCCCCGTTATTCAAATAAGTTATTTTAAATAATTAATAATTATATAAAGATAAATTCATGTGATAATTTTATCTCACAATTTATATTGGGAAGTCCAAAGTCTAGGCTATAGGTTAATATTTATTTATATGGAACACATAACTTCGATTGTTTGAAGAAGTGGTTTTTT
The DNA here is from genome assembly GCA_036023295.1 of Invenusta paracnida. NCBI lineage: Eukaryota > Metazoa > Platyhelminthes > Proseriata > Coelogynoporidae > Invenusta > Invenusta paracnida. The sequence goes on along the minus strand of JAYRBW010124323.1, from coordinate 6,047 downwards.
CATAAAATTTGAATCGTAAATTAATTTTACTTTTATTAAACAATACAAATTTAATAAAATTAAGCTATAATTCTTGCAGATCAATCACTCCTTATATTTACTAATAGTATTCATTAGTTAAAATATTCTCTGATATAATACAGCATATCTTTAGAAATTCTAAAAGTTCACATTATTTACGTACGAAACATAATATTTAATTTTCAGAGTATTTTGGTTTGCAGAAATCTGTATGAATAAAAAGTTTATTATAAAATAGGTTAAAGTTTAAACACAAATTCAATTGAAAATCTTCCCTATTTAGAATGCCAACACATACACGTTTTGTCAATTTTCGACTGGGACTTATACACATGTAACTATAACAACCTGCTGTAATTAAACCTATATTAAACATAATTAAACGTGTAAAAACTTACGGATAAAACTAAATTGTAAGCCATTTTAATATTAATTTGTGGTATTTTGCTAGCTTTTATCATCTGCATTATATGTTGCTTGTTTATGATATACCCTGGTCAAAGATATAAGAAAAAAATATGTTTACCCGTTTTCCATTGAATTTTGAAGAATATACTTAAATAGATATACTTAAATATTCATAAAATGTTCTATTTCTTGCTGTAAATGTTACTGCAAATAAATCATTATTTCATATTTTAATATTCTATAACAATTAGATAATATATATAATGTTCAATATAATTCTATAATAAGTTGATTTGCAAGATTTTCACTTTGGTACCTATTATTAATATTCGGTAAAACACTCGAATTCGTGTGTATGGGCATAAGATATGTTCGTAAATATAAGATTACTTTACACTATAGAACAAGTTTTTGCCATAATCAATGAACAATAACATTGACGTTATATTAACAATGATTCGTGACATACATACTTTTCTACAAATATATTTTATTACAGCTTTTACACCCCATAATATGAGACAGAAAAACGATTAAATCTGTCAATTAGTTCATATTTTACTTGTAATTCTGCACACATTTGTCTCATTTGTTATTTATAAAGCTTGCTCTATTTATTCCGTTTTAGGAGGGCAATTTATATATATTAGCCCAATTTTTTGGTGTACGTTTATGCTGACTTTTCTGTTGCGGTACTACTAATTTTAATAGACCAGAGTTCTTATCAATTATATGAGCCAGCTTATTACATTACAATCCTATCTCTTGAATTTTTAATAACCTGATGTAAAGTTGAATAAAATGTAACGATAGTAACTCATATCACTATATACTCATAACAATGATCGCAAAGGCTGGCTTCCAACCTATTTAATATTCATGTGAATGCAGCAGACGCGAGACTAGGAATGTTAAATAATCAACATAAAAAGATAATTTTGGATCCTTAAACAGATGGATTATAATAGTGGATCATGATCGTCCAAATGTTTGTATGAAACACACTTTTTAGATGCATGAAACAGCGTAAATTCACTGAGTTTGCGTGTTTTATTGAGTACAAAATCCGATCTTCCCCATATTTAAATAGATAATTCAGTATTAACTGACCAAATGAATTGACACATAACCGCCCAATAATTCAAATATAAAATAGTACATTTTTATCAACTTTGTTTACCTATACAAAATTGTCTTTTGGGTGCACGTGAGTTATAGCTTAGATACATTCTTATTTTAAATTAGTTTTTATGCTAATATCTGAAGAGAGACGAGTCGAATGGAGGATTATTTCTCCAACTGCAATTTCTGATGAATTTCTGAGGGATCAGGGATGAATGGACTAAATGAAATGAAACCGGATTCTAGTTTCTACTTTACATCAATTTCTCGATGTTTCTGATCTTTTTCATGTTTGAGTCTGTCCAGAAAGACAAATGTGTAGTCTACATATCTTCTTCTTGGACACACTAGAACAGGTCGTTCGTCCTCTTAACTCTCTGTCTCCAGACGTATCCTTCGAGGTAACTTGATGAGAAGCAAGAGAAGAGAGTTGCGGTACCGAAGAGTTTTAGAAAGTACATATTCCATTTTCCCCGCTCGCTTCTGGATTGAATGAGGGGGGGGGGGAGCGCAATTTAATTATCAAGCTTTCATGCGCAAAATCACTTTATAATGTCGCCGGTTTGAACTGCGCACAGACTAATTGATTCAAGTATTGAGTGGAATCCAGCGAGAAAGCAAGAGAGGCCACTTATGTAGAACGTGGCTGTCAGCCAACTGCGACCCTATTCTCCCGTTAGCTTCTCCCTCTGAAGTCTACAGACGTATAGTAAAATAACGAAGTTTTCATCCCGGCTTATCCATTTCAATGAGGAAGAAAATTAAGCCATGAAGTCATAACGTTTCCAACTGGAATATGTAGGTCACTCCAATGCGCTACATACAGTTGCTTTCAGCTGTATTCTCGACTCGTATTCATGCATAACATGCTTACTCAAAGCAAAGACTTTGGAGAGAGCTAGTCTTGCATCGTATATCACATGGTCAATTTTATTTCGCTCTTATTTATAGACTCTATCTTTGGTCCGTGTAAGCTTTTCAATCTAAAAATAGCGTCATTTGAAGTTAGTTTTAATTTTTAGATTTCACTTTTTAGACTTTTCATCCAAGCTTTCTGACATTTTTATTTTAGTTTGAGCAAACTTTTTATACATTTTACGTCGTATCATCTAAATATTCAATTAAATATCTAATTAAATATCTAACATACATATATCTAAAAATGTAACAATCTTCACATCTACGAAAGTAAATTGGCATTTATCAAATTTTTATTTATAATACATAATACATGGTAAAGATACAAATACTTGGCAATATTACATTTTATAAAAAATATGCTTTTGTATTATTACTATGCGTATTGTAGATATTTCACTTAATACTCCGTCATCACTAATGTAATTTTAGTTGTAGAATTGTTTCATTTTAATGGAAAAAATATGCATATATACCTACAAATTAGAATTTATTATATATATATATATGAAGTGCGTTCAACCAAGGTGACTAATTATATGAACAAGCTGACTTGCTTATTCATTTTTCAAGAGTTATACATTGTGTTATACTGTAAAATAGTTTATTGATAAATGTCTAAGAATATAAACATTAATAAGAATAGTAGAATAGTTTAAAGATTAGTAGAATAATCCGTTATAAACAGTATGCTACTTATAAATAATTTGAGTAAAATAATATTGCATAGCTTTAAAATTGCTAAATATTAAAAAAATTATACATTTCTTAATATTAGTGCACGTCATAGATATAATTAGCTTATAATATATATATTTATAAAGTAAAACGAATATATATGGCATGTATATATATTTCAATGAGCGTATATATATATGTATGTATAACTAAAAATTATTTTTTAAAGACCAGAACATAACAAATATATATACCAATTATGATTTAGTAATTGAATAGAAATACATTCACAAAATACCACTTTCAATATTTAAAATATGACGTCTAAAAAAACGCTGCCATACTAATTTTTAATTCGTTTTCAATTACAAACAATTTGTATTTCACTTGTGTTGGTGTGTGCTTAGTGTTAAGATTAAAAAAAAACATAGCAATAAAAATTAAATTATAACTTTAGTTTACATTAGAAAATATTTATAAAAGTTTTGTTTTTTCGGATATTTTATTTATTTTGAATTATACAGATTTGATAAACACAGCTGTGAGAAGATGCTATAAGCAAGAGTACTTATAACTACGTAAATTGTTCGTTATTTTATTCTGTAAGAGGTATAAAAAACAATAGTAATAAGCATAATATCAAGAATAATGAAGAGAAATTAATTTAAATTTAAAATATATTATTTTGTATTGAATGATCATTATAATTGCAAATAACGACATATTCAAAAATAACTGTCAAAGATATTTTAACAATATTATTTTGATTGTAATTAGTATTATTGCTTATTCGATTAATAAGCAATTAAATAATTAATTAATAATATATTCTTAATATACGATTAACAATATATAAACTAAGCATGGAAAGTTGGTTTTCCTAACTTTAAATAGGAAGTATATTACATTATAATCCGTATTTACTTGTATGATATAAACGCCATATTTGAATGCTGCTTCACAGTATTTGATTGAATCTGCATCCACAGTGGAGCGTAGTTATCATGAAACGCAGAAACATTATCCCATTAGCTAAAAAGAGTCTTTGGTACGCTGTCTTACAATCTTAGTCTGAAGGAAGTTCGTAGAACATTGGAATTCCTAATCATATGCATGTTCAATAACACAGTCTGCTTGTTGTTACACTTAAAGGCAAGTCTGAAGTACCGCGCTTTCATATATATATATATATATATTCTGTATAGAAAAGTAAATATTTCTGACCAATAAATTTATCCAGCGCAGTGGTGTTTATGCCTTGAAAATCTCCGGATAGCTTATAAATTATATTGCTTTTAATGGTAAGGTCTCTGGGGTGATTATACATCATTTGGAATGAAAGTAGGAATAGAGGCTCTTAATTCATAGCCACATAGACATTAAATTAGAGAACATGTCTGTGCCCCATTTACTATGGTGAAAGCAGTCAATTGCCAATTATACGCATAAATAGTTCTACTTCAACTTCTATATAATTGTGTACTTACTTGTGTGTTCATACATTTATTTTTGTGTTAGAAATATTTCACTATTTATCGAGCTATTATTAACTCCATTTGATATTTTTGATTATTTAACAGGAATTAGACACAGCATCAAGTATTAATTTAAAAACAAACATTTTAACATCAATACAGTGGCATTATTCCTACAATCGACATGTTACCAAAGCGTATTAGCAAGAAATATTCAACTATGCTAGCATGTAAGTAAAATCAATTTTTTCATGTATATTGAAATTTACATCACTATGAACAATATTCCATTTTTATATTAAAATTATTCTTAGACTAATTATAGACTTTGAACTAATTAAACTACTATATAAGTCTAATTAAACTACTATATAAGTCTAATTAAACTACTATATAAGTCTAATTACTTACATATTATCAATTTTCGTGTTTAAATTTTAAATTGTGATACATTAACAAAAAAGATATATATATAATATACTTTCACTGTTAATTTATTGACTAATTTGAAATAATATATTCCGAAAATCCTTTCATCAAAAAATTTGATTTTCCTTAATTCTTATTCAATTAACAGCTGTAGATTGACAATAAGAATACAAAACATAAAACAGTGGTCATATAATTATCAGCTTTAAAATGATTTAAAAAAGTGTTTTACTCAAGCGTATATTAACAAAAATCCAAGATAATTAAAGTTATTTGTTTTTCAACAGTCGCTGTAATTATATTGCATTGAAGCGCACATTTTAAATGTGCGGCTTTTCTTTGATTTTTTTAAGAATGCGGGAATCAATGAAATGCAACAGTTTTTAGAAAGTGCTGTAAATTGTTAATTACATTTTTTAATCAATAAATATTTAAACTAAATAGGGATCTCCATATAATTATGTAAGGTGAATGTGACCTTCGTAAATTGATGTTAGTTATGTTTAATCTCATTAATAATCAAAATATTAATGTTTAATTGATCCATATATTATAGTGTTTATATTGTAAACATTGATAATACGTGCAGAAGTAAAATGGTGTATTACTTTTATTTCAACTGCCTAGATTGGAAAAATGCACAGCTGCAAAATTTTACATTTTAATTATGATCATAAGTTTTTATAATATAATGAATTTCCAGAGATAAGCTATAATGATCAGACTTCTTCGGTATTACTAACCATTTATATATAAGCATAACCATGACTACCATAAACTACACCACTAAATAAGGTACTGTTAAATTGGGTGCAATAATCAATGTGATGTTTTTTACAGGGTGATTTCTGTAGCAAATAATATTAAATTGTATGCGAGTTGATCAAATATTATTAGTGAATCTTATATAACGCTGTATTTCATCGAAACTATCCCATCTGCAAAACTATCCTATCTACACTGAAGATTCTATTGTACTTATGTACCACTAGTGCA
>JAYRBW010124312.1:0-16687 GCA_036023295.1 Invenusta paracnida | reverse complement strand
CGTGTAGAGGTCATAGAAGTTCATCCTTCATTAAGTCGGCCTAGGTTGGTGTTTGTGCATAACAATCTGCAAGGACGCCTAACCTAAGGACGTCCTAGGTAGGCGGCCTAGGTAGATGTTTGTTCATACGGCTGAAGGTGGATAGATTTATACGTATTTATTATTGATGTAGTCGTTTAAGGCTTTTCAGACTGATAAAGTTTTGTGTGTATCAGTCTTAGTTATGGCTGTATAGTTACTCTTGAAACTCGAACTAATTATAAATTTAATTTTTTATAAAAAAAGGTTATATATGCGTTAAAACACAAAATAGCGGAGCTCATAATATCATTTTTAAATTTGTAGATTTCATTGATTATTATATTTGAATTCCATGTCGCTAGAAGTCTTGATTTTTAAATCCCGGTTGAATTTTGTTTCAGGATAATATTTGGAAATCAATGTGTTTTAAAGGTGCGTGAATAGATTTCTCGCGGATATAAGCTCAAATTTCGTCTCACTTCTTTTCCGCCAATAATCCACTCGCAAGAACGCGAATGGATCAACATGGCTAATATATATATATGTGTAAGGAAGGCACGGAGATATGTTTGGCAAACAAAACTAGACGGCTCGAATTCTTTCTCAAATATCATATCACCACGAGCACTCGACCATGGCAGCCCTTGGCAACGTATAGCATCTCTACGGCCCTACAAACATCTCCCCTTCCTTCCTTCTTCGAGGAACTGTCGATCTAGATTATTATAGACACGAATCGATGTACAAGTATAATATAGGTGGATGATGTTTCCTCTTCCACGGTCTTTGATGTTCTTTGAGGCTATCAGCGCTCAAATTTCGCCCCCTTTTGAGAGCCTTTCCTATATATTATAAGCAGGCGTGTAAGATCAAGACGATGATCATAGAGATAGGCAGGAATTCTTTGGGAACATTTGATTTTGTTCCATCTCTCTCTCTCTCTATCTCTCTCTATTATGTACCTATTATTGTACAAAGAAGCTGTATATGTGGTGCGTCTTATATATCCCCTTGTTATACCGTTATTTGGATTCCCGCCTGTTTCTATCACTAATTCAATTTTCCTGTCAGCATATCCGACTGTCGGTGATGATATCAAAGTTTATCGGAGTGTATATTATGCTTCTTCTTCTTCTTCAGTTTCCTATTATCTTGGTCTTCCTCTTGTCGATTTAATCTTTCAAATGTATTATACAGCTCGAAGCATGTATTCCTATTATACAAAGGCTCTAACTGTAGGTTTCTACATTTATATGTATATTAATGGTGCATTCTTCAAAAGTACCTTCAGATATCCATTCTCTATAATGCTTATATATAAGTATAAATACTTTCGGCATTTGTGCAATTCCGGACAATTTTCAAAAAACCGACTGTATACACCGATTTTTAGATAAGTATATAATAAGTAGCTATACATATATTTAGTGTAGATACACTTGATAAAACCCCGAGGCCATGGAACGCGAGTTAGTTTTGACATTTTAAGACATGCCAACTAAATTTGTTGCACTCTATAATAGATTATATACGGGCCGGCCCACATGTTAAGCATCTTCTACATGTTGGTCTTGATGTATTTTGATCGGAAGCCATTAAGGGACACAGACTCTCACTCACAGTTCTGGTTTTATCTTTAATTAATGGCCAATATTATATATAGGACCGACTTGGCTTCCAGAATGTTATATATACCCGGCTTGTCAAGAATGATTGCACCTAAATGTCACTCACGAATCATTCGCACAGGCTGGAAGTATCAGTTGCATGCCGCTTTATCAATATAACAGCGTCAAGTAATGATGATAACATATATATTGCTACTTAAAATGTAAGAATCGGGACTAAATTGTCAGTGATTTTCAAGAGAAAAATAAGGATATGTTGTTGCTGTTCCCACTTACAAGCCTTTCCAAAATTGAAATGTAGGACGGCAAAATGTCTGCAATTTATTATAGTGCAATTATTCATCGGTTTAAATTTCATAAATCATTTAAAAGTTTAATAATATACAGCAAACACGTAAAGATAGATGTTGATGTGAATAATGTGTGTTATGTGTACTTTGTAACAAAATATATATACGAAATAAGTGTAATCACAAAATTATTTTTACTGTTCCTGAGGGTTCTTTACATTGTGAGTATATTAACCGCGATTTCTTTTAATCTCTTTGTTAAATAATTTAGTCTCCAGTTCTTGACATCCAAAATGATTATGGCATACACATCATTTCTCAACTACATATAAGATGTATAGATAAGGGGTTTGTTCCAAAAAACGTCAACAATCACACTTATTGCACAGTCGTTTTTTTTTCATTTCCTCATGATCTATTCTTCAGTGCATCAATGCGTTTATAAAGAAAAATTGAATTTCACTGCCTGCAGGACGGTTTAATATTTGTTTTCTAAAATCATGTCTTAAAAGTATATTAGTGATGAATGCTTCGCAGTAGACAACTTCAATTAATTGCTCTCCTGTGTCCATGACAATAACCTTATCACATATTTTTTTCATCACGAAGGAATGTAAAATGTATAAAAACATACAATTTTTGTATTGATTTTCAATTCTGAAGTATACTCTAGAATTATATGATGCACACTAATGAAGGCAATAATTGCTAGGAACGGCTGTGTGTATACATTTATCGCCAATTCTATTGCATTCTATATAAAAATGCGTCGATATTTGTTTTAATCAATCATTAAGTCGATATAACAGTAGAGCACTTCCATTCGGTGTATTATTCATGCTCTATACAACTGTACTTCACCATCTTGTCTCTTATTATATAAGGTAAATGTAGTATGTACGCACATATTGTATAATATAGTTGATTAATTCAATTCTATGTCTATATTTACAGCAAGATAGGCCTGTCCATTAATTATTACCTAGTCTATACACGGGAAATTACATGTCCATAAAATTGGACCTACGTATGTATAAAGATCTCTACAATATACATAATATAGCAAAACATCGAGAAAACAATATTTGCCTTTCTCTCTTTCTCGCTAACTAGCCTGACACTTTAAGGATACAAGGAGAAAAAAAAACATTTCCTGATGATGGAATAAGCAAAGTTTAGGTTTCTATTTTTTGTCGTCTGCGCCTCCGTATCCCAGCTATATATGTACCCATAATAAAGGACTGAGTATAGTAGGTAATCAACAGTGAGCAGAAATTGATTTTTTCCCTCATATAGCCGCCTCGTTAACCTTCAAAAGTTTACCTGTGTAATGCCTTTTGCTCTCTCAACATATTTTGTACCGCAGGCTGAAACGGTAGTATACATATATGTATGTATAATATGAACGAAGCTATATATTTGCTTGGGGTAATTCTATGAGCTGTAGAAATAATTAGGCCAAAACAAACATTTGACTTGAACAAAGCTCACTCAGAAGAGAATATTAATAGGAAATAATATATTGTATTGTATTATATTATATGAATGTAGACATATTGAATTTAATACAGCAATGCTTATTATATCATTGGAGCTATTATTTAGGCGCCACATTGGTGTAACCATAACAATGGAAACGCGAAAAGGTATTGTAAACAGATGTATTACTATTAATTAATTATTCTTTTTGAAAAAAAAATCCGTTTGAGTATAGGATTACCTGGCCACTGTTAATAGCTGAGGTGGGTTATGCGAATTCTCTTTACCCCTCTAGATATACATACCCCTTCAACAATTTCTATCTATACCTACTCTAATTCTCTCTTAGTCTTTCTTATATGACCCGATGACTTGTCATGGAATCGGCCTTATATTTCTGCTCAGTGTTTTTAAATATACTCTTTTTTTATTTCAACGCCTGATGTGTGTTTTAGGACCCATGTGCGTATTGTATTAATAAGGAGACTGGTCTTTATAAGTGTTCTAGTGGTTATTAGGATGTTAACAAAACTTTGCATTTCAGAAAAAACACCGCTTTTAAATGTATAAATTACCTCTTCTTTTTGCTTTTCTTATAATTATATATTTCTGATTATTGGTTTTTATTACATTATTGACTAATTATAAAAGAAAGATATACATTTTGTTCTTTTCATGTAGTTCTTGCAGTTTAAGATCAGTAAACAGAGTATTTTTCTCAATTTTTGTGTGATTTTTCTTCGTACCGTTCTGTAAAAATAAATAAAAATAATTCACGTAAATTGAACTGCGATAGATATAGGTATCGATTATCATGAATCCAATTAAATTTTGCATGAGTAATATCAATCGTATATAGCATCTAAGGGGGTTATATTTGACCAGACTCATGCTTGAAGGTAGCTCAGACGCATCGAATTAACTAACGTGTTTGCGCACATTTTCGGCAACTTAAGGCAAAAAGCCATATTCTATACAGTTATCCAAGAGAAGCTACTTCGGTATAGCGACTTGCACTGAGCAAATATCCTGCCAATGTTAGCGTTATTTACGAGCAAAGATGCTTTTTAATAAATGTGGTAGCATTTTTTATTTACTATATATGTTTTTGGTACAACAGCAAAGTCTCTCTTATTTCTTGACCACTTTGCTCCCCTAGCTCTTATTATTTCCTTCTCCTCTGTCTAGAATTTAAGTTTTAAATATTTGATCAGGTTTTTTCATTTTCTCTCTTCCATTGTCTTATTAGTACACATATTTTTGGGGGATGTATTATAATATACCTATATATATAAAGCAACTGAGTCCTCGTGCACAACATTTATTGCCTTTATACATACTCCTATATGAGCGAAAGAAGCCTATATATAACACATCCTATATCCAGGTACACTGATGTTTGATAGCGTCTAAGAAGACATCCCTGTCAAGATAATCTCAATATTCCTCCTGCAGCATTTGTCAATTTTAAATAGTTTTACTTCTCCCTACCACAGTTGTTGTTGTTTTTTTGTTTAGAAAAAATATCTTAGTTCACAATATCTGCAGCTAAAAAGTCCTGTATACTTACTTAAATGTATATATGTGGGAAGAAAAATTGAATAATAGATATAGGACTATAATATAATTGGACACAGTGCCACCTAGGTATACATATCTAAACCTAATATATAGTGAAAGTGGAAATATTCCGTTCCCCCCCCCCATTTTGCTTGCCTTGTGGTTTGTTTTTGTGTGTCTAAGTTGCAGGGACACTGCGCGCATATTGAGTTCTTCTTCGTCTGTGTATCATGACGTCAACTATATTGTCAACTTATTTGTAAAACTTGAGAGAGCAGAATTGAGCTAGCATCCGCCTGACTGGAAGAGACTGTTAGTGAGGCGAGGCAGGTGGGTGCGCCCCGAGAATATTGTGGTCTATACACATCGTCGTTAGTAGAAAGTTGTGTCGTATTAGTAGCAGTAGTAGTGGTATATTATACATTGCAAAAGAAGAAGAAGAAGAAGGTTAACAATTAGGCTTCTTAGTTTGAGCAGAAAGTTTCAGTGAAGAGCCTCTATGACTGCACAGTCTTTGGAAGAAGAAGAAGAACTGAGAAGTTGTGCACTGCTACATTCAGGTGAGAGGAGAGCGGGGGGGCATAGCTGTGAGCTTATTATAGAATAAAAAGGGGTAGAAAGGTTAACTATATACCTAAGTTATACTATATCTATCAGTTGTATTACCAACCAACCAACTCGGGTAATATTATAGGGAATCGCAGAAAATAGCGGGAAAAATCGAGTTTTACGCCCGTTTTAGTGAAGTCAGACGCAACTTCACTTATGGATTGATTTTTATTGCAATGAAGGTATATATTATAGTTCCGTTCACACCGCGGAAAGAGTCACTATATAATGTAAGGTATCTTTTTTGATTCTGCTCGTACATATATATAGCCTCGTCCTATAGAAGAAGTGAAAGTTCAAGAGTGAGTATAGTGAGTAAGGAGGGGTGATGAATCCCCCTCTTTTTATACTTCGTTCGTGTTTTCTCTCTTCATTCTTGGGAAGTTTCTTTTTTTTCTATAATCATATGTATTATATATATACGGGATACCAGATCATTAGATTGTAGAACTGAAGATTAATATTTGGGATATTTGGACAATTTTGCGAAGTTAATGCCTATGTATATATATATATAGTTTGACTAACTATTTCTAATATTTCCATGAATATACATATAAATCTCATAAATTTAGGAAAAATCAATTACGTACAATTACAATTAATTAAATTTATCAGTTAATTTACCCCTTTTATATATGTATATATACTGAATATGAAAGTTTCACTCAAGATATACTTATATAGTATAGAGCCTTGCGTAATTAGGTTGAAATTGAAATGTTAGTAATTAACTGTGCCTTATTATCTACGCTACGCAGCGCTTAGAGTGTGTATAGTATATGTGCATATAGAGTTTTTGTCTTTCTAAATAAAATGGAACATATTCAACATTTTTTAAGAGAGGAAATATATAGCTTGATTTTATTTGATAGACAAAGCAAAGTTATATATGCGAGAGAAAAAATCAATCCTGTATTACATTATTTTTGACTTGTCCGTTAATTAGTACATTTTAAGTGTACTTCTTTCACATAATTTTTATCTGCAACTACATTTGACAAGTTAATCAGTAAAAAAAGGTTTGAACGAATTTGTAAACAAGTTGTGATATTGTTAATGGCGTATAGCATTGCTCTTGTATATTTCTAATTGCTTACTATATATTATATTGGCATTTGTACCGGCCTGCCTATGCATCGTATATCATGAAGTCAACGAAATGAGTTAATAATTATTACTAAAAGGGCAAATTGCGCATTTGTAGAGAGACAATATTGGCGCCCAACAATTTAAACTCTGATGTAAATGGTTATTATTAGGGATGTTTGTACAATGCCGCACATAAAATTAGAATTTTAATAGAAACTGAATTCCGGACTAATATTCCTATAAAATACAGGTTACATCAAGTCAAAAGAAATAGATTAGATGACAATCTATACATCTCCATGATTAGATGTAGACACACGGCGCCAAAGGATTCCAGTTATAACATTTATTGTTACATATATTTTACGTAAGCTGTACACTGCGGCACATACAGGTCTTATTTATATACTTAAACTGAATGCATGAGCGAGTATTCCATTGCTTGGAGTACGTCTAAGCTAAACAGCGCTACGTAACTTTATTTAGATGAAATACGCAACAACAAAATTAATTCAAAAGTATACTTTACCTAATGCAAGTACATATTATGAAAACGTTAACCGTTTTATTTTCTAGAGATTCTATAGTAGTGAGTGAAAGCCGTTTTCGCCATCCATAGTGGCCCGAATAACCTATCTATTGCCGGCGAGTTTAAGGAAACTCTTTTCCCCATCCATAGTGGCCCGAATAACCTATCTATTGCCGGCGAGTTTAGGGAAACTCTTTTTCCCCGCATCTATCGACGTTTTAAAAAGGCCTGTTTGCCCTCTGTGTAAAAATATTCTGTTAGTTTTACTTAAATAAATTTCCCTTTAGTAAGGAATTAATGCATCTTTATCTATGTTCATTGTAAGTAAACCTTTAAAAACTTATTTTTTACCTCTTGTTGAACTAATTACGTATGTTTGACTATATGTGCTACAAATAATGTTTAATCGTTTGCCTATAAGGACAGGATAACTGTGCAGATTCAGTTGCAAAACATTTTTTAGACAATTATACTTTCGTTGCAGTATTAGAATTTTGTGTTGTTTCAAAAGATATACTATAGCTATTGACATTACCTGTTCAGGCTCATACTCATTAACTGTGTATGTGTTAACTTTGAAATGTTTTTATTATATTTTTATGCACTATATTATAATAAAAACTGATAAATTTGTCAATTTTAAAGCCTGTAATTATTAGTTTTCTGTCTTTTCTCGGTGATGTTAATTAATTTCCCTTCATTCTATTCTATCTTTGCTGAAGAGATTTTTTTAGAATGGCATTGGACACTGTTTAACTAAGTCCCCTATCGCAATTAAGCTTTTCGGTAGAATTTCTTATGGAATTATCGATTTAATTTAATAATCGATAACTATAGGGCCAATTGATCAGAGATGATTAATTGTGTTGGTTATTTACTGCATGTATAATCACACCTTATTCGATAGACGAAGTAAATTATTCTGATTATATGAATAAGTTTGAATTCGGATAAATTTTATTTTTAGTCCACAATTTTAATTTTAATATGATTTGCAAGTTACTCTAATTAGCAAATTAATTTCCTCAAATATCTCTCTCATTTCCTCTCGTTATATCCTATGTTACATATATATATATATATATATGCATATTTCACAAGGCAACTAACAATCACAAATGGATAGTGTGCGCGATTCATTTGACTTTATATATTTGGTCAACTGATTTAGAATTGTTGTTCAAGTCCGGGACTAAGGGAAAGCCATATATGTATATTATGTGATTCAACTTGCCAGCAATATTATGCAGAATCCCTATAGCTGTAGTGCGTCGTTGAAAACAGAAGTCAACAGCAGCCATAGCGCGCACAAAACCTGAAATGGGCTATAGCATTATACCTATACAGTCGCCTTGTTAGCTCCATAAATCACTCTTAAATTAATTTAATAAGGGGCTACCTATTTGCCCCATTAAATTTGTGTAAACAGTGCGCTATTTAATTAAAATGTAGTGCCCTAAAGTTACCTTCTAATTTACTCTATCGGGGGAGGGGAGGGGGGGCGCTAATATAAAGCCTCAGTAATACACTCCCTATAATTAGTTGATGGGCTTGGGTTTTTGCTGAAAATATTATTTATATATCTGTCAAGTAACCCGGATAAAATTGTCCATTTCTCTATTTCGTTACCTTGATTTTTACCGCAGTTAGAAAGTTTGACAATATACCTACCATCTCCAGGTATAATAGTATTCTGCTTGGCCTGTTAGAGATGCGGTTGTTGTGCAAATTTCTTTTCCAATCAATTACTCCGTTCATTAACATAATAATGTGCATTTCATTTTTTAGAAGTATAACCTTTTAATGCAATATTATTGCAAAGTGATCGGCAATAAATTGTTTGTTAACTTCTCTTCATCCATCCCATATATGCATCCCCGCTTCTTCCATTCAAAAATCACTGCTTATCCTTCGCGTTATAACTACCTTACATGTATAATTAAAATAATTCGAAGTAAGAGATGCGACTGCTAGAAATAATACATTCTCTGTCGAAAACAAATACAAATAGGTATACCACCACAAACACCTTGAAGATGAGTATAGTGTATTGTACCTTTTAGGGAAAATAATATAATGGGGCTATCGATTTTTCTTCTGTTTTCTAACCCATTTTCTGTTGAGCCGACGACACCTCTTCCCTCTTCCCATTTACAATCTTTGTCGATCTTGTCCCTTCATCATTATTGCACTCTTCAACTGTCTAAGTAAGTATGTATATACCCTGCCTATGAGCAATAACTGACACACACATATTATATTTACATTCAATAAAAGATCTCTTTTACTTTACTTATTCAATCTACATATATAGGATCACTAACGAGAGATGAGAAATCGAGATGGATATATAGAAGCTTAAACCACGCCTTCGAGTTGCGGGTTTCTTATCTGCCAAGAAGAAGAAGACGACGAAGAAGAAGAACTAGAACTATTTAAGAAGTCAAAACAGAGCCCCCTCTAACCTACCTGCGTCTGTATTATAGCCTTGGGTCTTCCAGCTATATCTATCTTGCTCAGTTCTTGAGTTCGAGAGAAGAGCTCGATCCTCTTCTTGTCCACTCGCTCGCTCACTTTTTTTTCCTAATTACAAAGCGTGTGTGGGGCTGGGCTGGGCAGGGCAGGGCAGGGCAGGGCAGGGCAGGGCAGGGCAGGACAGGACAGGGTGAACTAGATGAATATTATATACAAGCGTCAAGTTGACTAGCAGGCTATAGCCAAGGGAGGGACTCTGGAGGGAATGTATCCAAAGAAAGAAGAACAGAGAATTGGACTCATAGGAGAAGAAATTTGGGAAGGATGAACTCCGTATATGCAGTCGAAAATCGATTTGAGCTTCACCAGCTCGACGCGGCTGGGTCCACCGACCGCGATCTATTCCCCCAAAAACTGAACTTGTTGTTGTTTGTTTTTGTCGTTACATTGATGGAAAGCGCGTTATATTTTTAGTTTTATAATAAATATGGCAATAGGGGGTTATTGAGTTTGCAAGGTGGCGACTTACCGTTGCCTATACCCGCATCTATGTGGCTGCCTCGGTGAAAGAATAAGATATGATAGAGTTGGTGGATGATCCTGAATAAATAGAAATTAGACACCTGATCTTGTGGTGGTTATATTCCGAATTCTCTCCCTCGCTCCCGTATCCCTTACTGCGGGATAAATAACAAGAATGGCACACGGTTTTTTTTTTTTGTTTTTTTGAAAAATAAAAAACCTTTAGCGCGCACATACTTTTTTTATTGAAATATATAAAAGCGATTTACTACTTGCATGCATACAGCTCTGTATGGAACTCCCAATTTCTGGCCTAATAGTTCATTGGTGCAAAGAGATAGATAGAAATTATATCAATACTTAGAAAACCAAAGCGAGTCAAATAACTCTAAATCCCTTCAAATTGTGGACGAAATAAAATGAGAGGCTGACATCGATAGAAGAACGATTAGATGAGGGATTGAGCTAAATTGTTGAGAGGGAGATTGAGAATTTCTCTATTATATGTCTGTCTAAATGCCCAAGTCTTTAAACTCAAAGTGACTTAACGATATGGCAACTGTTTTACATAACTCTACTTTATATCTTTTGTTTTGAGCTTTATACAGCGTGGAGTTATTCTTTTTTTCTCTCTCTTTTACTTTCAGCCTATAAGTATGCTTGTGCTTTGATTATATTTAACTTCTATCGGGGATCTTAAATTCAGAACCGCCTGCCATTGTCAGGTCAGATTTGGGCGGGTGCTTGCTTACTTGCTTGCTTAATAGACAGAAAAGGGGGGGGAAGAATTTGAGGTTAAGAGGAGGATAGGAAAACTACTCTTTTTCGATAATTTGGACTTTATATATTGCTCGATTTGATCTGATCTGATGAATCTTATACAGTCGCTATATAGTATTGTGCGCGCGAAGGCAACTAGAATAGAGAGATGAGGCAGTGAACGTCTAACTTGGTTGATGTGGGGGTGGGATGGGGGATTCTAAATATGTATATGAGAGCAAGGAGGGGTTTCAGTTCAAGCAGACTGAGTGTATGTCACGGGTGGGATTGAAGTCTGACAAGAAACTTTGGAAGTCAAAGAAAAGCTCTCTCTCTCTCTCTCTCCCTCTCTGGCTTTAGGTTTTGGTTCATGTCAATAAGAAAGGGACGGTTTGAGATGAAGGAGATTTAAATCTTGTTTTGGTATAGAAGAGATGAAAGGAGCACGGGATTAATGCTTGACAGCTTCGAGAGTTGGCAAGACAACTCCTGCCGCTATAGAATATCGACATACCTCTCTCTCTCTCTCTTTGTCGAATAGGGAGGGAAGAATCACTTATTATACATTTGAACAGGTTTTGGCGTTAATATTTCACAATATGCACCTTAAAGAGCCCAGCCGAATCCAATACTAAATGCTATAAAACTATACTGCAATTATTATAGTGTAAAACGCAAACTGAGTTTTATTTTTAGTATCGGTAAAGTTATATGTAGATGTTTAAAATAGATTTGAAGAAACTTTCTCTAACTCTCTTTTTCTATTGCTTTTGGGACCAGTTTTTTTTTCAAATCAAAACTGAAAACTCTATATACCTATAATTATCGATTCGTCAGAACTAATGGCAATTATAAACTGATGGTGCGTGTCAGAAATGCAGCGGTCCAGTGAATTAAAGGAAACAACACCTTTGCATGTGTATACACAAGCTTGATATAACCCACCCATACACGAATATATGAAACTCAAGAAAGCTATTCATTGGTTAAACCAAGGATTCCTATATACATAGTAACTATATTACTATAAAGGAATCCTTGGTTAAACTTAATAAATGGCAGAGGACTAAGTTTTATATTGTTGTGTATTAATAATTATATGCTGACATCTTTTAGCATCTACTAAATCTTCCAGCTTAAGATAATACACACATGTGATGCCCTGCCTATTGAAAAATGAAAACTTGTTGACTGTATAGTAGTGTACACCTTGGTCGCGTGTCCTTTAAAAGTTATCATTATAAATCGTGGTCCACGTCCCCCTGATACATTATGTATTATATATGCGTCAACAAAATATTGACACGCGTTGAACTTTATCTCTTTTCCTCAAGAGTCACCTTTTTCTAAATTCCAAATAGGGACATATTATGTACCAACTTACTGCTCTCCTCTCCTCTCCTCTGTAATCGTGTATGTATCGTGTTCTATAATGAGTCATATATTTAGGTGTACTTATATACTTCAATTACACCCAAGTATGCCATTTAGTACGTTTTAATAACTAACATTAAACTATTCATGTATGCATCTTGAAGACATTGATATTCTCTTTTTGTATTTCTACATATATTCAAACGTACAATAATTCGATTCCCATATTTATTAAGGGCGCGTTTTCCATCTAATTTTGGACTAAAAATCTTGCTGCATCATGTTTAGACAAAAAGTTGACATTTAGTTAGCACAGAGTATATTATTTACGTTTACAAATAACAATTTCCTAAAATCTCACTTTATTTAAACTAGAAATTAAATTGGTAAAATTAATTTTACCAACTTTTCCAGCCATCTTCTCCCTCCTTCTTTGGAGAGTTTTGGAGTTCTCGATATTTCTGGAATTATCATTTATTGATAACAGCTACGGCTGCAAGTATCATCCTTTTTTTGCTTGTATATCGTTTCCTATCTATTCTTCGTTCATTGTGTAATCATGCGTGTAAGTATGTCTCTTTGGAATTATCATAAATGTTGGATATAAAGTCCGTATGAATTAGTATTCTGACATTTAACTAGTCATGAGTTTCGGTTTCGCTTAGATGCAGCCCAGGTTTTACTATAACGCTGTAAATAAAGTTAAATTGGATTCCAGTCAGATCTCTCTAATTATTAGGAAATGTTATTACAGTGAACGCTCGTTATGTGCGCATGACTTCGTTCCTGTGAAATCTGCGATTAAATGATATTTGTGGATATACAAGAGTTTACCTTACTTACTTATTAACATGCTAGTTCTATTAAAATCTAGTTTATGGCTCATGTCTACCTTTTTTATGCCATCGAAGTGGGTGTATCCATGGGACTAAATTGTCACCCATGTGATCTATATTTATCCAACTAAGCAGCTCCATGTGAAAGCAATCAGTCTTAGTTGATAGTGGCAAATTATCCGGGTGAGACAATAAACACAGAGCTAGTTTTGCGGTCTACTACTCTATAACCGTAACTATTTAGCAGTATATATGGTTATTAATTATTTCAAAATAATAAATGTATTTGATTTTAACCTAAAAAGGTATACGAGCGAAGGAATATAAAGATAATCTTATCTCATGAAACCGGCCTGTTCTCATCTTGTTGTCAACCACGAATATATACATAGTTACGCCCACAGAGCGGATAAAATAACATTTTCACACACACACACTTTATAGATATATACAGCTATACGGTGTATAGAGTAGCTAGTTAAAACTTAAATAGACAATTTATAAACAGCCGATTTAGATCAGCAACCATGCAGATCCACACTCGCTTGTCTAATCTTGTTCCTATACGAATTGCGTTCTCATAATAGTTCCGGTTATACGTTATAGTGACTAGGTACAGCTCTGTGTCAGTCTGATCCAATACTAATGCCATCTGAAATATAGAGAACAAATTTCGTTTCTGTTGCGCTATTTTTCTCTTCTCTTTCCTCTCCTCTCTTATCTCTTCTTCCTCTTTTTTTCAAACTTTTTTTCTGGAATCGTTCGACATCAGATGCCCTTAGAAATTCAATTTGCATCAATCGGACCAGCTGAAATTTTTTCCTGCCACTCTTATATTATAGCTCCCCTATATACACACTTAATATTATCTTTCGTTCGTCTACTTCCAAGCTCACACACAGTATATATAAGGAGAGAGAGAACTCTGTAAAGTTTTTGTCAAATCAGTTTTGCTACCGCTTCGTCTCTCTCTCTCGCGCGCGCGAAAAGAGAACTTTGGCGATGAATTTGGAGGCGCATTGGAGACGTGAAAGGTATGCGAATAATATTTCTAATAACCTGATGCAGAAGAGGACAGTTCTCTCTCTCTCTCTCTGTCTCTCTCATTAGGAATGCCGAGCCGAGGTCGTCTATAATAGTATGGCGTGCTGTTTCCCTATTATCTCAGCCTGGTCCGTTTGTTTCTGTCTGGATATATTAAATATCTATATATCTCGTCAGAATCTGTCACACAATAAATTTAAACCAATTTATCTCTCTCTTCTCTCTCTCTATCTCTAAAGCTCAAATCATTCGAATGAAGATATATTATATATATATATATGTAGGTATACAGGTTCTTATATACTAACTGCACGCTTTTTGTACACTGCAGAACAGAGATAGATTGTGTTTGGAGAAAAAATTGGGAGCAGATATCTTTTGAAACGATCATAGCCGAGTGGGAAAGAAATCGATCAATTTGACATTCAAGGTTAAGCCTTGTTCATCGGAACATACATATATATATATATAAATCATGATATAAATAAAAATATCCACATATATATCTTTTAGAATAAAGTGTGTGTGTGTGTGTGTCATAATATGTACCTACTTACGCATATATAGATACATTTTCCCCTCTTAATGAATTATGGACTCGTCATTCTCAAGATATAGGGAGCTTTAATTTAAGCTATATACCTCTCCAATATCAGGTTGATTTTCTTTCCTTCATTTTGAATAATATTTCCTATTATCATCGTGGTTGTGGTTGTTGTTGTTTTTTTGGTGTTTTGTTTTTCCCCGTGAAATCGTTTGTAGTAATAATTACGTATTCGTCGTATAACCTAGTTTCATGCAAGAACGGCCGCAAAGGTGCGATCCTGATGGATACACTAACTATCTACTCGTACATATAGGTAGGTAGGTAGGTAGGTAGGTATAAACCAAGGACTGTGACCAGGGGATGTGGTATTAAGAGCTTCTCTTTCTTAAACCCTGGCATATCAAAAATATACAAACCGAAGCGAAAGTATATACATATATGTCTTTTTTTCTTCATTTTTATTGATTAGCTCTTTCATACTCTTGCGATAGAAAACTGCCTTTGGACTTTTTAAACTTTACACACACACCCATATATTATATTATATAGACATAATATAGACACTCACTCGCTTTTGGTATAATATGTATGTATATAAATGTGAATTTTAAGTTCTAATGTTTATTAACGATCTTCTCTCGGTCTGTATATATAATCACACAGAGAATGTGATGCGTTTAGCTCCCATATCCATCCATCCACCTTCTTTCACTTGAGGAAACCCAATTTCACTAACAACGAAAAATACGTTTGAGAAATAACTCCTAGATACGGTTGGAAATTGAAAAGTTTTTTTGTTTTTGCGCAATATATATGTATAATGCCCGCTAAAATATTATATCAACATTATTCAGACATCCAGATACTCAGTATTGCTGCATTATTGCTTTTTGAATTAAAAAAAAAGATAGAGATTTTTTGGGGGGTTCATTATATTACGTAAAAATTTCAACCAAAGGACACTGTATCCTAGTTCAAACCGAGACACGGTGTTACTTGCTATTTATAAATATTAAAAGATAACTTTGTATGAGCATTCCTTTGAATATTCACTATATATAGTAGCCTATATCGTGGTCTACACCTAATACATAGTATATGTACATCGTTTTAATAGAAGCTCAGTGTTTTAGTGAACTTCATTATATTCAATTTATCTGTCTGCCTATCTAGGATTTTAAAAGCCCGATTTTGCCCCATACTGTTTAACATAGGCGATTGTTGGTTCTATATTATATAGTGACAGTCGCTGTATCCTGTAGACTCTGTCTCTGCGTGGTGGTACGGCGGGGAGGGGAGGGGGGAGAGGTGTTCGTAGCATACTTACACTCTAAGTACTATGAGTAGTACTCACACAAAAGATAGATTGCCAATAGTTGTAGTTGATTCTGCGGTTGTGCACATTCACAACTTCCTCTCTAGCAGGATCTGTTAAATACCAACACTGCTCCTCCGCCCGGCCCCGGCCCGGCCCATTCTTCTCAAAGCAATCCAGCTGCACAGCTCCTTTTCTCTCTTCTACTTTAGGTATTAAGTAAGTTTATAGGAATATGTCGCAAGCATCCTTGAGCCTCCCCTGACTTATAACGTGGGGATGGGCTTCGTGCTTTATTCTCTCTTTTTTTGTCAAATAAAAAGTGGTAGAATTTCCGGCACCTCAGTTGAATGTCAAGTATGGCACAGTTGGATTCAGCTGCACGTCTAAGTTAGTATAAGGTACGTGCGATAATACATACATACATACATACATACATACATACATACATCCGTGTAGTTCGCCTCTCCTGTATAGCTAATAACTTCACTATTCTAAAATACTGTTGAGGCATTTGCACTATTACCTTCATACGTGTCAAATGCTCTTACCGAGGACCCTACCTGAAAAAACACCCTACCGAGTACTACTATAAATACTTATGATA
>JAYRBW010124301.1:0-16687 GCA_036023295.1 Invenusta paracnida | reverse complement strand
ATATGTAACAATCGTATTTAGTATGTATATTTGCCCTGAAGAAGAATAACACGAAAGTCGGCTCGGCAATTATTTTCGGATACTGTTTTTTTTTGTTTATTTTTGTTTTGTTTTTTTGGGGGTTAAACTAACTTTTGCCTGAGTCCGTGTCTCTAGAGGATTTCTTCCTCTCCTCTCTTCTCATCTCCTCTCCTATCCTCTCCTCTCCTCTCCTCTCCTCTCCTCTCCTCTCCTCTCCTCTCCTCTCCTCTCCTCTCTCAAGATATGGAGATCCACGGGTATGCAGGATGGAGTTAAAATCAAACCTTATCAGTCAGTCACCACTCTTGACGACACTTTTAATGTAATTATTAATTAGCCATGTTCGCCTTGTGCCTAAATGTCACGAAAGTTAACAATGTAGAGCTAGAAAATAATTACTGCTCTCAAAATATCAAAGAATAAGTAGGACTGTATATAGATTCCTACATTTACACGAAAAAGGTTCCAAACTATTTCGAATATATTTCTGTAATTTAATTTAATGCAATGTATTATATTCTAGAGTAATTCCGTGCAAGGTAAAGATTCAACAGCATTTCTGCAACATATATGTGTTATATGTGTTATATGTGTCTAACACGAAATAAATAAAGCCAATTTGGCAGTTGATTTGATAGTAAGAGACGTATGGATTATGCTTATACTGCTCAACTTAGCAAGATCGATGCTCACTTGATAAATTCAAGTTGGTTTAAGAAACAGTTGTTAGTATATGTATACGTGAAGGGATGTCTCCATTTTCAGAAGACAGATTGTACACGTACGTACGCATCCATTTCAAAGATGTTTCTGCCTCAACCAACTATCGTCCTGGTTGTAGACAGAACAAGAGCTTTATCTAGAAAACATTGATTCAAAGAAAAGGGAAAAGACAGACATACAGGGGACATTTAAACTTATATTTACTGACATGACGTTCCGTTGACATTTAGCTTGCGCATTTTCGAGACTGAATTTAAATGGAATTTATTAAATTATTAGAGAACCACTGGGGCGATGAAGCTGACATCATTTGGAGCCAGGGAGCAGAAATTTCCTTGTGGACATTTTAGTATAAGACGTTCCTTTGATCGCGTGAGCGGCTACTAAAAATTAGCAATTTTGAAAAAGCGAAATTTGTTTTTTTTCTAAAACCACTGAAGTTATAAATTATATTAATACTTGTACCGCTGTATAGGCTGCGCAAATAAAGTTAATGCGCATTCCAGTATAACTTATTTACTAATTCAGTGATATATTATTGATTAATAATGAATATATCACAAATTACATGTCATTTTTATGAGTTTTATATTATACATATATTACACGCAATTCAATTAGGAAAGTACACTTAATGGACAGATTAAATGGTCTCCCAGACGACTTAATTTTAGCGCTTTATACAGTAGCTTCATGCTTAAACGATAAGTCATCTTTCAGTGGTGGCAGCAATTTTGGTGAATGAAACAAGCGACAAATGTTTTAGTTTTGCCTTCAAATTGCTTACGCCTATAACGACGAATCATAGTCACTATTCACAGACTTCCATGCCATGAAGCCTTGTTGACCAAAAGTATACACTTAATGGACAGATTAAATAGTCTCCGGAACGACATAATTTTAGCGCTTCATACAGTATTCGAGCTTAAATGATAAATCATCTTTTAGTGGTGGCAATTCTTCCATGCCATGAAGCCTTGTTGACCTACACTTATATCTAGCAACAATTATGTTCCGTAAGTTCCACGAATCACCAAAAGGCCGTCAGGGTAACCAAACGACGTCATACATCTCCCTTAGCAACATAATTATTTGTGGTCAAATATTGGCAATTTAAAACAATTGGCAATATGTGCCTTTAAATGACTCCTTTTGACATCGAAGATTTGACAAAATGTCCATATTGCCGCGATAAGCTTGATGGCCTCAAGGTGACTCCAAAGTTTCAAGGTCATCAGTTGCTTAGTTACCGAGATATAACCCTTTAAAATATACATTTTCTATGCTACGTAAAGTTTTTGTTAATTTCTGTGTTTTTGGAGCTTGTGCAAAATTCGATATTGTCAACTATCAGGAACACATTTTGTAGTATATTTACATACGTAGGGTAGCTCTAAAACAAACACCTTTAAATTGGATCAGTGGAGTTCACAAACGTTTAAAAGGTTACCTGCAGTTGAGGTCAAGGGAGTTAGATCAATATTAAAGCCCGTGTTTGTTTGTATACCTATAAATACAAATCAGAAGATTACATTGTCAAGGTTTGGAGGCGCAGATTGAAGCACCAACGGTTAGCAACAAGTTGGCGACGAATTAGCGCAACAAGTCACTAATGAAACGGTTTTCTTACTTTGCACATGTAAGAACTTGCTTATCGCTGGCTCTCTCGACAACTGATTGGATGCGTGGCCTTTTCCCAATCATAAGTGTCGATAAGGAGGAGAAGAGAGGAGAGGAGGAGAGAGGTGAGAAGAGGAGATAGGACAGCTCGTCAGGCGTTCAGGGATTTCGTGGACTAAATAAGCATGCTTCCGGACAGAGAAGCCCTTGCACGTATTCCAAGGAATTGACACGGATCAACAGTATAATAACACTTCGCTCAAATCTCTCGTTGATGCTCGCTCTGTTCATTCGAAGGAGTATTTTAGCGACTTTAAAATTCCTTTAAATACACCAAAAAAGTCACTTCTAAACTTTACTTTATTACAAAGGACAAACATTGCGAGTTTAAAAGACTTTGTTGACTGTTTGTGTTTGGCACTGCGCTTTCACTTTCGCTATTAAAGGCGCGTTGAGGCGGTTGCTTTTTGTTCCTTGATTCGTAGAAGTATAAGCTCTCGAGGTTTCGTATCTTTCGGTTTATTTTAAAAACTTGGAGACAAATTAACTTCTGAGGACAATGGATGTGAGTTCGGAACAGAAGCAATTAATCTGCGAGTATTTCTACTTCAATGTCACTCAACTGTTTGTCGGTAAGTTTCAGTTAGTGTTATTCTTTAACTTGTTTAATGCTTTAAACTTGGCGCGTTTCCCTAAACTGGAATCACTAGGAGCGCTCTTTCTGTCAGGAATCATTAAACGATTCTTAATTTAGAACGGAGCATCAAAACCAAAGACATACTTTTAAACAAATTTATGAAAATTAATTAATTTTAAAATAGATTTTTTTAACTAAAAATATAAATGAATTAAAATTTAATTTCGCGCTGTGATTTAGGCCCTGGCCGAGGTCTATCGAGAATCAGTACGTGATCTATTTCATTTCTATGGTAACGTCGAATGATTCCGATTTTTGGATTGAACGATTTTTGAAAAGCGACGTTGAAATCAATAATGACTCTACTTTTGGAAAACGCTCGCTTCTAAAATAATGGCATTGCAATTAATTTGGAAATAATCAATCGATAACAGTAAATTAGCAAAAGTTGTACCTACATGGAAACTATATTTTCCACTTACGATGGATCAATGAAAATGAATTCAATCATTTAAATAACACTGAAAAGGCGTTTAATTAAAACAGTTGAGATTATTATGAACCACTTTTTAAATTTTGTTGCTGTCGAATAATTTGTCACGATAAGGATGGATTAACGAAAACTCCTTTATATATACATATATAACATAGCATAAAGTTTTCTAAAGAGACTCAAAGATTAAAGAGATTCAAATATCAACAAAGAATACTTACTTACTTGTTGGAAAAATAAAGAAAAATTCTTAAAAACAACGTTTGTAATTAATATGATAAAAAGGTAGGCAAATTTAATTTTAAAGATTATTTGATTGGGAAATTCTATCTGTTTCCAATATGCGTTTGTATCATTCGTTGTTATGGAAATGCCTAATCCGATAATGTAAAAGATGCGATGCTGCCTAACGCGAGTGATTTAAATAAAATAATACTTTTTTATGAAATAGTGAATACTTTAAAAGATTTATTAACGCTTTAAAAGGTTTCCTAAGATCGTGAATTCTTTTTGCATGTTGCAAAACCCACATAAATGATTCGCAAATTAAGTTTTCAGTGATGTTATTTTTTTAATATATCTGTTATTAATTAAGATTATCAGTTTAAAAAATGAAGATGTTTGAATTAATACTGTAAATTGAACAAGTAGAGGGAAATATGCAAAACATCTTAAATAAATTATTAAACTATGGATTTGCGGTAATTTTTAAATAACGAATTATACTCGTGAAAACTTCCGTCACTTTTCTTAAAACAAAGTTTTGCAACTTTTAGCGCAGTAGTCACTACTGTGAACCCAAAAATGGGTAAATGATTCGTTAAAAATAACTAAACCGTACTATTAATAAAAGGCATGGCTTTTACCAAACTTGATGAAATATAATCAAACGTGAAATTCAACAAAATATTATTTCTCGCAAAAAATATGAAAGAAAATATGTTTGTAAAAATTCACGAATTTTTCAAAAAATTCAAACAACATATCTGTTATCCTTTTTAAATATTTGATAGTGTATTTTCAATAAAATATGGTACAAAACACTTGTATGTAGTTGCTTGAAGTTCCCGAACGCTGCTCTATTAAGATATTTAAATCCCCCTTTGCCTCAGTGGTATGAAAAGCCAAAACCCTGGCAATCTCTTGTCCGAAAAAATATCCTTGTTTAGGTAAAATTAAATTGTGTCCCAAGTACACTTCTACAGAGAGCATTGAGGAAGTGTCTGATGGGAGACCCTTCTGAGCAGGACAGCTTATTCTGAGCCGAAATGTTGTATTTAAATACAGTAAAGTATGGTCTTATGCTGCTGCTGGTTGCAGCGAAACCTGTTGGCGCTTTTAACAAAACTTATATCTTATATTTCAGTATTAAATATCGAAAATCGAAGCGCTAACTAGAGTTTGAGTATAGTTTCCCGACGGTGTTGTTATACTAGATCTGATGTACGACTAGAACGAAGGATTCAGGGTTATTGAAGGACACTAAAGTCAAATCTTTCAAGCGCAAAATTCTTCAGACAAGCGTTATAGAAAAGCAATCTGTAGAATACATATTTTAGTATGTAATTTGCGTCGTAGTAAACAATTGGGATTCAATTGGCTTGGTTTCAAGGACCAATTGGGTGTCAGGAATCCCTGAATATGTGGTACGTCACACAGATACTGCTGCGTGTGCTCATCTTGAATTTTGTCTTCAACTCTAAATAAATCAGAAACCTGAAATTACAATATATTCTTAGATTGAAAAAATAGGCGCTACTTTGTGAATAGAAATACATCGAAATTAAATATTGTTTTTGAAATAAATTCACCTAAAAAGGGATTGTGACTAGATCTATTTGACAGGCAATTAATTTCAATCGAAAGAAACCTTTTCTTACTACAGATTATAGTAAACAGGATTTGTGACAATTTAAATATTCTTCCCAAGAAAACTCATGGCAACTCAAAGAGACTGCGACAAATATTATTTCAACGTTACACGAATTTTTCAAGGTGAGCACAACTGATATGTAATCCCAATTGTCAGAAATGTATCAGTCTAAATAACTACAAATACTGGGAATACTATTATGCGGAACAAAAAACTGTATTTATGATTTATTTTAATTTAATTTAATTTATAGGCGCGTCGTTTAATTCAAGTAAAAGCTGTAGTTTTTATTGTTATAATAATCACACAATTAAAAGGTAGGCTTAATTTAATGGCTTAATATGAATAATATTTAAATATCAATATTTGATCTTAGATTACAAAACTATCAAACTATGTACTATACTTATTTCCGAACCAATTCTATTTACAAACTTCATTGAAATACCATGATTTTGGTTTGACAAATTATGTTTACACAATTCGTATAATAAAATCAATAAGAATTACAAATGCTCTGAATGTTGACTGTACAATTTGAATAGGTGATCGGTTATTTAAGCAGTGAACAGAGAAATTTATTTTACTTTGCCTACGATTGGCTAACCGAAAATACGAAGAAATAAGTTTGTGGTAAAAAATAAAGACCCTTTCAAGATTTTTAATTACCACAATATTAAGAAAAAAATACATATTTATGTATTTTTTATATTTTATATTTTCCTATAATAATATGTAAAGGAGTTGGCATTACAGATCACTCATCAATATTATATATTATATAAACACCGTATATTATAATCGTGTTTAAAGTATAAATCAATCAGATTTAGTTGGCTAAAACAAATCAGCTGATTTTGCAGCATGGAACTTTCTGTTATTTACTCAATTTATGCGAGTTTCATTCCTGTATACTATGTTTCTGGATGATTTTAGTAAAAACGCAATAACATAATAAAATAGAAGGTTTTAAAAAGGTCACATACATTATTTATCCGACAAATACTATCTGCCGAATATGCGTCGTAAATTAAAATGAAAGTATTCTATTTATTACTAACTAGTCTGTTGACAAATAAATAACTCAAAAACGAAACCGAAACCGAAACCGAAATAATCTTAGCGCTTCGTAGTGAGTCTCGATTATCGATAACAATATTGGCGCTTCGCAATAAGTCTGGATTATCGATTACAATAATAGCGTTTCGTAGTGAGTCTACATTATTGATTACAGTATATTTAGCGCTTCGTAGTGAGTCTCGATTATTGATTACAATATTGGCGCTTCGCAGGAAGTATAGATTATCGATTACAATATTAACACTTAGTAGTTAGTCTCCATTATTGATTACAATATTAGCGCTTCGTAGTGAGTCTCGATTATGGATTACAATATTAGCCCTTCGTAGCAAGTCTAGATTATCGATTACAATATTGGCGCTTTGCAGGAAGTCTAGATTATCGATTACAATATTAGCGTTTCGTAGTGAGTCTCAATTATTGATTACAATATTGGTGCTTCGCAGGAAGTCTAGATTATCGATTACAATGTTAGCGTTTCGTTGCGAGTCTAGATTATTGATTACAATATTGGCGCTTCGCAGGAAGTCTAGATTATCGATAAAAGTGGATGGTTGACAGCCTGCTTAGTTTTTTTAATGATAAATATATGATGACCACAATTAAAGCAAAATCTACATTGTTTCGAATGGAAATAATTTGGATTGCCGGTCAGTCTATTGATTAATCTCGATGGTTAAAAAATACAATTTCAAGTCAGAATTGAGGACTCGAACCATTCCAAACTTAGAGAAAATAACCGAATTAGCAATGCCTGATATGTATTTACAAAATATAAACGTGTAATATATTATGCCATATTAATGGTTTTGCGTTTAGTTACAATGAAACATTTGTTGCGATAATAATAATAAACAATTGCTTCAAACTCATGATTCATTTAAAGTTATAGCTTCAATTCTGAAAAGTAAGTAGTAACATTTTGAAAGTGTTCCTGGGGATAATATTAATAAAAACGTCTAAAACTAAGATAACTGTTTATTCCAATCATTATTATATACTATATTACTACTATTTATATACTATTCTAAATTATATTTCACTTGGTACGAGTTGATGTTGTAATGTATAATCATGGCCAAGAATATTTTCAGCACTTTTAAGAATTTTCCAGTTTATTTATCCAATTTCTTTTTTGGCGTCTTTATTATATCAATCACATCAATCATGGCTGGACTCGATATCTTATCCCCACTTTAGCATCTTGTCTGCTCGTCTCTTGGTTTTCATTTTACGACGCTGTCGTTTTCTTTTGATTTCTTATACTCGAACTTCAATAAATATTTCTAAAAGAAAAGAAGCGTAGCGACTACTCATTCGTCAGTATTTCATTCCAAACACATTAAAGACTAATCTACACCGTTATTTATTATTAGTATCCAGCTAATTATGTTAACACAATTCCTATATGATACATAAATTCACGAAAGCCTTAGAGAGTATAGAAAGTAATAGACATAGCTGTTTGAAATACCTTTGTAGACTGTCGTTAATTCTTGTGACGCATGAATTTTGGAGACAAAGTTTGTATTCTACATAATTCGATGAATGATTGATAAAGATACAATACTGCCTGCTGCCCACAAGTGGTTTATAAAAAGGTTATAAATCTTCCTTAGCAAGCGTCTATTTCCTATGTTTTATGTAATAGGATAAATGCGGGTTTATAGATAATTATAGATATCTCTAAAATGTGACGTAAAATTGATGACAATTTATGACATCTCATTTCGTGGTTAATGATGGATACTGGGGCTGAATTTCCCGACTAATTCCGGGTAGAAAGCCTGACAAGTCACTGTAAATACTGTCTGTGTTTATTATTGCATTACATTAACATGAGAATACCGACCAAGTATCACACTGACGCGGTATAAACAGCGCCAGCCTTCCACTCAACATGTATTGGCACTTACTTGATTATGTTGTCGCAGACACGATTTAATACGAAATATATCCAATTACTCTTCGCCAAAATTAATTAAGAAGGCGAATCGTTCAGGCCCCCCCTCCCTGGTTCCTCCATCTCTCCTCTGTCCTTGACGTCATTAATTAATTATAAAACATGCGGGATGAATTTGCAAATAGTTTTCGAGCGTGCATTGTGCGGTGTTTATTTCCTGTAGCATGTGATACTGGATGCCACCCTCTCCCCTCCCACCTCTGTCGACAGGCAGGCATATAACCACGCACTCATTTTATAGTCGCTATCTGAATCGGCATATATCTACAATATAACCCCAAATCCGCCCTGATTTCTGTGTATCTGTTGTTCATTGGACAAGTAATTATTGGCTAAGTATATTTGAAACAGCTGAACTTGATTTTAAGAAGTCTCATAGAAGTTGTAAGACTTCTCTAAGCAGGACTCTCTAGTCGTCGACATTCGACTACAACGATTCATCACCTTAATTCTATTGTTATTATTCCGGAAACGAAGTCAAAATGTGTCTTAAAGACTTTAAAATATTTGACCACAAGAAAACTGCCCTAAGGCCATCTTTAAATCCGAGAATTCAATCATTAAACGAGGCATTTCATCTCTTTTGCCAGACGTTCTATGCCAACACTACTCGGGTCCTTGAAGGTAAATCAAATTTCTTTTTTTGAGAGTGTGGAGTTGTTATTATATGAGATATAGTATTACTGAGTACCGTCCTTTCCAAATTAATGAAAGAATATTGAATGCATGGGATAGAAAATAGGAAATCCTTCATTGTATACATCACGGGTGTCTGCTTAGCTATTATTATTATTCGTAAAGTGCTTTGTACATATTGTGCTTTGATATTAGCTTCTGAATCCGCCGCTTATACTGCGACATAGATTACTGGCATGTTTAATTAACGGGGATAAGAGCCTTAGCGCTCAAGTACAGGATGTAAGAGTCATATCAGTCATTCCAATAATATTGTATTTATTAAACAAATGAGTATTAAAATATCTTTTTAAATTTTGGGTATTGTTTATAATTTGGTCGATGTACGAAATATGGATAAAAAACCTTTTTAATGTACGATCGTAGATAATTAGCATAATATACATCAATAAAATGAAAAGTTTTTCTAATTTCATTATGATTAATTAAAGTATAGTTTTTAAATATGTAAAGAATTTTTGCTATCACTAACTTTAAGAGTTGGATTCACATATTTTCATTGATTTTTTGGGAGGTTATGTAATTTTTTATAAACATGTTTGTTGCAGAAAGAGTTCTTTTTTAGATTATTATTATGAGCAATTTTTACTGTTACAGATAAAACCTGTTAAATATGTATTTTTCAATTTACATAATTTGTATATTTAAATGAATTCTTAACAAACATTTTCTCGGTTTTACATATTCGCTTATCAAAAATTACAAATTAGCAATACATTTCGCTTTTAGTTTTATGATAAATTATAGAAATAAGATAAATTTGCAATCCATCATACAGGTATTTAAGTTTAATATAATATATATGCATAGATGCTTGTGTATAAGATTCATTTTAGGCAATAATATACCGACATAAGTAAATAGCGCGATCGCCTATCAGATAATAATGAATCTAATAAACAGATCAGTATAACAAACGATAAAGGTCTTTCAACCATCTGGTTAAATATTTTTTAAATGAAAGAACAACTTTATGTTGAATATGTTTAATATTGTAAATATGTTAACAAACTCAATCAACAGAAAACATTAACATACTCTAAAGAGGGATGTTAAGGGGTTGGGAATTGTGCATGGGATGAAGTTTCATATATACATACTTAATGCTCCGTGTATTTGTGATCAGTAGAGAGAATCTCGGATTTTAAACATCAAAAATCGATACTGTGAAATTCAATCTGCACATAGAACATAAATTCGGTTAAAGTACAGCGCCGCATATTCCTTATTTTCCATTTTACGAATTAAGTGATACTTTCCTGCTGGATTTGCAGTAGAATATTTCTATAGTCGACATGGAATCATTCAGGGAAGGAGCAATAAGCTGATATTGAACAAAAGTGAAATACAATTTGTGTGGCAATGATTTAGAGACACCCACAAGTACATGCTGTGTCTCACAAGTTCCGACGTCAGAAGCCAACCAATTGAAACTATAGACTTCAAACGACTGTATCTCGGAAACTTCGGATTCGCCTGGTGGCTGTCATAGTCTGTTGGCAAAGTTGTCACCGTCTGTCATATCTCCCATGGCAACCGACTCATTTAAGTTCAAATATTAGACATTTTAAAACTCACTAATTTGTTACAAAATTATCAATATTTGACCTTAAATGATGAACCCGTCGCTATGGAAGATAAGTCAAAAGAGGCACAACTCGTGATGATCTCCAGTTGATTGCAAAGTTTCAAGGTCACTGGTTGCTTAGTTACCGAGATACAGTCATTTGAAGTCGATACTTTCTATTCTGTATAAAACATAGATTTTTGTTTTACTTGATACATTTTCTTTCATATATATATATATATTACATAATTTCTATTATGTAAATGTTTCAGTAGGGAATATTCAGCTAAATTAGCCTCTCTACAGCTTTAAGGAGCACAATCAGTAGATCCACATACTTGCGAGCCTGCCATTCGGGACGAAGAGTATAAAATACAGTGTTTAATTTCTTATCAATTTTGGCATTTTCTTCACGCTGTAAATTATCTACAAAAGAAAATATCCATATCTAAAGTCAATATCGCGCCTTACATATACACCTCCCTAGAATTTAGCTGCAAAATATACTTTGTTTATAACTAAATTATTCTTTGTAGATAGGTGTTTCAATGATATTATTTTTAAGGACTTATTTTACAAAGCTTTCCCGTACTGCGGTATCCAACTGGAATCACGAGAGAGGGAAATTTGCCTAGTATCAGTATGCAAGGTTTCCGATGCTGCCAATCTTCAGTTTATTAATTTATGACAATGCGGTTATTTGCGGGAAGATAAAATAGAGTCGAGTTTTGTGGAGTACATGCATGCATTATTGATTTAATTGATTTAATTGAGTAATACGAAGTTTACAGATACTACACTGGCTTATATAGTTGTTGAGTTTTGGGTCCAGAACAGGAATAAATAAAGAGAGAAGGTTGATCTAAGCAAGCGCAGACGTCAGATATTAGGGATGAATTCCAACTGAATGACTGTAGAATCAAACTGTGTCGAAATTATTAAATTAAGTCCAGAAATATCTAAAAACCAACTACCAGCAGCGGTAACATAAGGCAAGCAGCTGTTTCTCGGAAAATTCACTTCTAGTCGCCTAAAACTCACCATACATTTCGGTTATCCAGATTGTAGCTAACGAAAATCAACTTTCGGCACCAAAATCTTCAGAAATGTTTGCCGTTATTGTCTCAATAATGTCTCTAAATATGCTTGAATATATTTCTTACATAGGCTCTAAGACTGTAAAATCAAATTCAGCTGAAATCTGTAGAACCAAGAATCCATCAATAAAATATTATCTGCCTTAGATTCTAAAGGAATTTTTGACAGAGTTTTAGAGTATATATATATATACTCTTGAATAACCTGTCCTAAATTTATTTATTGATCTTGATATCGATTTGTAAAAAGTTGGACGGCTTGAAGGGCTGAATTCAGTTTATTTATTTTATTTTAAAAACACAAAAATGTCATTTGAAAAAGGTAAATTTATGGCCAAACATTTAGATCATTTCCAGATCATTTCAGGTCATTTTCAGATCATTTCCAGATGTTTTAATTATCGCCATAAAATGACTACTAAGCACTATACAGATATTCTTTCTATGTATATTAATACGTTAATGTGTAAGAATATATTTCATTTTTGAAGTAATATAAGAAAACTACAATCGCAAAATACGCAATATTTTCAGTGGAGATAATGGCCATTCTAGATATTCATCAATTTCCCCGAATGAAAGTCTTGATTGACAGAATTTAGGGAAGTTTTTTGCATCAGATAATAAATAGTAATTCAATTGTAGCTTAGGTACGCAGAAGGAAATAACAACAACAAAAAACAATTACAAAAACCATAAAATGAAAAGTCAGCTGACTAAATATTCTAAATATTCTTAATTTTTTTCAAGATTAAATGAAGTTAATATTATTAAATTGAGAATATTATTCTATTAGTATTACTTAACAATGGATTTGCTTTAGATACTGTTAAATAAGTTTTGTTTTAGTTATTTAAACTGATGAATATTTCCGTGTAAACTATTTTGTTCATTAAAATTATAGCAATAATGTGTGAATTAATTATATAAGCTTTGTCTTTTGTGAATGCAGACATTTAGAAATAGAGGCGAAGGACAAGTGCGTTCCATTGTTTATCCACATGTTACTTAGTAACCGGTTTCAAACAATCAGTTTCGGTTTCTTTAATTGAAAATAAAATATGTTAAGAACTTTCTTTTTCTAAGTGAAAAACAAATTATATCTAAACTCGAATGTTTGACAGTAGCCAGTTGCTAGGTAATGTGCATCTAAACAAACGAATGCGTTATTGATCGTTGTATAGATAATAATTCGGGACATATTTGTCGCATTTAGTCGATTACATATATGCCGAGCTTTAAAATAATAATTACATGCTGTGAAAATATTCCGTATTTTTCGGTTAATGAATTATTTAAAATAATCCACATATTATATGTTATATTTTATTAAAATATATTAATTATATTGCTTAGCGTACATGTATTTATTACTTATGTTGGATTTGATATTATTTGTTCTAATAATAAGGCGACTGCCATCAGCCATTGAGGAGCAAGCTTTAAAGTAGGATATAAAGAATTCAGCAATAAATCCAGAAGCGATCGTAAACATATATTGTTCAACTACAGTCCTGAAAGGAAATAACCAATTTGTCAGCAATATTGATTGATGTAATTGAAAGAAAACGGTGGCAACTGATTGACACAAGTAATGTAAAGTCACTCCAAGTATCCATTATATTGTGCGGCCGATATATCAGAACTCAATATTGTCTTTTTATCGTTTCAATACTTCTAGATTCCAGTTTTAGAATTAAGCGGACAGTTCAAGTGGAATCAGTTTGGAGAGAGAGAGAGAGAGAGTGGGAGAGGGAGAGAGAGAGAGAGAGTGTGTTGTTCAGATAATCTTAATTTAGTTGTCTCCAGCTATGATTCTATGTCAACCATGACCCTATCTTTACGCCCCCCCCAAACAGTCCCGCATTTTGCTGTCCATTTTTATTGAACAAATGAAGCAATGTTGGATTCCGTGACTTTTGCTCAAAAATAAAGTTTCACAACTTTCAGCGCTACAGTCACTATTGGGAACCCAAAAGGGCTGGTCACGTGACCATAATCTAAAAATGCACCCCTTTGCTAAGATTGCGCAAAGCTTACTTTTTAGCGAAAACTGCATCTCTCTCAAAATTGAAGAAACTCAGATTGGGTTACTGATTAATTTCATGCAGCAATTCAGAAACCAGAGGTACATTAATTACAAGTTTTCTGGCAGAAAATAGATTCCTTTTTTTTGCAAATTTGATTATTTAAGAAATAATAAAATGAATTTTTTGACTTATATTATAAAAAAATATGGTTTGCCCATTTTCAATGGACTATATTTAACAACATTTTTGTTTAGCAACTCTATTAGGATGGTTTAAAGATTCTATGGTGGGCCCGGTATGCGTTAGTTAAATGATTCTATTAATTTGGGATTCAACTCTACTTACCTTACCAACCATGAAAGCTCAAAATTAGGATAATTTATAAAATGTAAAAAGTAAATAAGCACGCAGCAAATCATTACAAAATGCATGACTGTCGTATTCGATCGTCATATTTTGAATTGTTATTTTATACCTATACAGGAAGTTTTAAATAAAGTTATGTTTATTAAATTAGGTATATCAGTTCATTAGGCAATTAAGTTTACGATTATATTTGTTAAAATAGCCCTCTTAATTGGAAATACAAGTCTGCCGAAAATTCTGAGCGCCACCATTTATCGCGTTTTTTCAAACATCTTTTTAATTGCGCCTGGTATTGCAGATATTGATTTATTATTGACTGTTGCAAAAGAAATGTAAAACACACAAGAAATGGATCAATAAGTATTAGAGGGAATATTTGTTGAAATCGATAGCAATAGTGGCTATCTATATTCGATGCAGACGGGGATCTCTTTAAAGGTCTCCTAAAACTCGTGATATATCCATTATTCGGGCAGCGGTCGAAAAACAGCTTCCACTGCTGGAATCATCAGGAAACGGTTAATATCTCAATAATGTTTCAAAAAACATTGAAAAAAAACAAATTTAGTTGTTAGATGATTATTGTTCTAATCCACTGTATTTACATAAATTCAAATAGCAAAATAATCAATATTTAATAAAAATGTAAGTACCTAACTAAAATGGACACTAAGGAATATAGTTTTTCTGACAAACACAGGGATTTGAATTTTTCGACTTTCTTTTTTATAAATATTGTTTTCAAATGGCTTTTAAAAATATTAAGAATTCATAATTACTCTACTAAATCCAGGTGTGAAAAAAATCATAAAATAACGACAATATATTTATTATTGACATTAATTTAATACTAAATCAATAAATCAATTGATCTCAAAGTCGTAGCTGTATTGTGTTACGTTCAAGTTTGTGGCGGGTGCTTCTTGCATGATCCTGATATGACATAAAGCGAGACTTAGAGTCAGATATAGCTTTGAGGACGCCACATTTGCTACCTTTGTCTTCTGATCGAGATATGTCTGTGTCCATGGAAGTGGCAGATAAGAAGAGTTATTTAAAAAGTTGTTCATTATTGTCCTTAAACCAGCCCACAAGTTGTTGCAACGACACAAATTAGCGAAAGCTTTTTACATAGAATAGAATGTATAGACTCCAAACGCCTGTATTTCGGTAACTATAGCTACAGATGACCTTGAACCTTTGAAATCGCCAAGAAGAGATCATCATGAGCTAGTGACATCGTGTAGATGTCATTATTTAAATCTCCCCCTTAGCAACGGGGTCATTTATGGCAATATATTTAACTGATTTATTTTAAAAATTGTCGAATGTTTACTTTACATGATGCTGCTATAAGGGGGCAAATTGACAAAGCAGCCACAACTACACCAATAGCCAGTGACGGTTGCTAAGCAATGGTCATCAATTGCTTAGTTACCAATCAAAGCCATTTGAAAGATATACTTTCTATTTTATGTAAAGATTTTGCTAATTTCTACATCCTTTATGGGAACTTAGCGGACACACACAGCAATTTATGACTTTTGAATAATTGCATTGCTTGCTGGAAGAATTCTGTTAACTACTAAATTCACTCATTTGTGCAGAGATCTTCTAAAATTATATATATATATAGTCGATATATTTAATGTAGGCACTGCAGAAATGTAGCTACTCCTTCCAGAAATGACGCATTGTATGTAATTTAAATTTCAGAAACATTATTTTCTCCGAATAATTGTAATTTATTAATAAATATTTGTGTGAATGTACCTTTATATGTCATCAGCTGAGTATATTTACCTTATCTATCTATATATCTAAAATTATCTTATTTAATATGATTTTTGAAATATTATATATATAGGTATTATACTAAATCATTGAATAAACATGTATCGGAATCTTTTGAGAAAACACAAGCTTTTTTCTGAAGGTGCAAAATCTAAAATATGTATTCAAGAAAGAAAACGACGCTTAGAACCTTTTTGCAGATCTATTTTTTACAATTGAATGGGACGTGTTTTTTTTAATTATGTTTGTTTAAACTATAGAAAACACTTTCATGTATAAACAATGCCGGTTTTGTAGGCTGCTTGGTGCATTAATATTTACATATATGCCTCTCTGAGAATACTCTTCCAATATAAATAAACACAAAGGCTCTACTTATGATGCTTTTCTTTTCCAAAGATTTTAAGCAAAAAAATTCAGGTAGCAGCATAATTTTCGTTATACATTTACAAATATAAAATATTAATCTATATCGAGTGTTTCGCGATATTGTTCAATATTACATTTTTCATTAGGATAGAATCATGTAAATTGGCACGGACGGTGTAGACTTCTAGATGACAATGTCTTCCTTAACCAGTTATTATATAAACCAAAGACGTTTAAATATACTACCTAGACTAGACACGATAATAGAAAGAGAGACAAAATTTATGTAATTCTTCGGTTGACATCTCAGCCAATCAAAATCGACTATAACTATTGAAATTTGGTAGGCACAAGGATG
>JAYRBW010124290.1:0-16687 GCA_036023295.1 Invenusta paracnida | reverse complement strand
TCTCTATAGGGTGATTCCTACCGCAGGATTATCACTATAGGGTGATTCCTACCGCAGAATTATCACTATATAGGGTGATTCCTACCGCAGGATTATCACTATAGGGTGATTCCTACCGCAGAATTATCACTATAGGGTGATTCCTACCGCAGGATTATCACTATAGGGTGATTCCTACCGCAGGATTATCACTATATAGGGTGATTCCTACCGCAGGATTATCACTATAGGGTGATTCCTACCGCAGGATTATCACAAGTAGAATAAAATTTAAAATTTAGTCAGTTTAATTTTGCCGCGTGTCTACCCCACTCAGAAAGATTTATAAATGAATTGGATATTTAGATAAATATGAAGCCATTCAAACAAATTGTCTCAAATATGTCACAGATATAAAATCTGTGATTCATACAAAACTGTGAGCAATGATAATGAATATGTGCACTGTTGAGTTGCTAGTTTTAGATATTTGTCATTTGATTGATAAATTTAAATAGTTAAATATAAATGCTCTTTATACGAATTTCCTGTACAAATGAATATAGCAGAAAAAGTGGGAAAAGTAAATAGAAAATATATGAGTCGCCTTAGATTAGAGCTTATTATTAATGCTTACATTTTACACAAATGTAAATATAAGTATAATAATTATATATTATAAATATAAAGAAACAGTTGCAGCATCATTCAATGTGGTAAGACGAATGGAGGAGCATAGAATTAAGTGCCCAGTCATTGGTGACCACCTTCTTCACTGTAACTCCGGTTCTATTCCTATAACTGTAACAGCCTCAACATTGTAGCTAACAATTCCTCTGATTTTAATTTTCGTGTTTTAGAAACTCTCCATGTTAAATTGTTTTCCCCTTCTTTAAATAGTCAACTTGCCAACCGAAGTTCCTCATTTTTTCTTAAATATTTCTAACCTATAGTTTTCTTCTTTTCTTGGTGTTCTCTATCTCTCTCTCTCTCTCTCTCTCTCTCTCTCTCTCTCTCTCTCTCTCTCTCTCTCTCTCTCTCTCTCTCGTTCTAATAATTTCATTCTCTGTTAGCCTCAATTCTTGTTTTAATCTGTAATATTTACATTTTGGAGACACTTTTAAATTTCCTCATGAAGAATATTATTACATAGTCGAAAACGTTTGAAATTTAATAATAATTGATTCCACAACTGTTTGTATTTGTTCTTTTATTTAAATCCTTTTCTCTACCACAAATAGTATATATGTATTACACAATGGAAACAGGGCAAGTCTTGCCCCAAACTCTTATTTGAGTAAACTCAACGCAGGAGTATCGATTGCTTCGAATACCTCGACATAACAGCGCTACATAACTTGGCATTAGCGATAGATACAAGGAGAGTTTTAAATCAAAATTTCATTAATATTATTAGCCGATCAAAGCATATCTCACATAGACAGGAACTATAAAATTTTATAGAGATTCCATCAGTGAAAGCTATTTTTTCGATATCTGCCCGATTAACGGCCACTGATCGTGGCGCTTTATGCGAAACCATTTCTATCTATCAAAATCATATTAAAAGAAGCCTTTTTGTCCCGAGTCAAAATACCTGCTGTTGACGTCGCTTTAGTAATGATTAATCAATATCCATATAGGTAATTAATTTCTAAGAATTAATCTGCAAAATTAATCTGTTTTATGTATTGTGATTCCGTTCCTGAATCATTTTGAATGCAATTGTTTACCTTAGCGATGTATGAAATTAGGATAACTATAAATATATGGGAATTTCTGTTATCTTTACCAGTAAATTGTAATACATCTCTAGCTCGCATGTTTTTATACTTAACGCTTAATTATTAACAAGAACAGTATACGAGTAAAATCAATACATTGATAACACTTGATATCCTGAGCATTTACGGAATATGTGTAGTGATTTTAGCGGTTTCTGTGAATATCATAAATGTTCCTGTCTGGAGTAGGTATATCAACACACGGAAAGTCTCATTTCTGCTTCATGAAGTAGAATCTAAGGGTACATTTAGAAGACAACATTTCCCGAGATCCTGCGTATGTAAGACACACACACCTACAGTACAGAAATATCTTTACATTTGCAAGAAAAATGTATTTCATTGGAAAACTGTATATGTATGATCCTCAAATATATGTATAGCTATGTATATGAGTGAAGAGCGATGGCGAAGACATGTAACCACTCCCGAACGACAGGCAGAGTAATATGCAACTCATGACAAGCTTCTGACAGGCGAAATTAATTAAATTTCCATAAATAGAGTACACGTACTGAAGAAACTTATTAAAATATTCATAATGTAAACATTTTAACAAAACACTTGAAGAACAAAGAGGAATAATTATTTTTCACAAAAAGTATGAAAAAATGAATATTTAGTGAGAACAGACGTCAAATGGCTCATTAAAAATGAACGATTCGAGAGTGAAGGATTCACTCTTCTAATTAGCATTGAATGACTTTTATTGAAAATCTTCAACTGTAAAATAATGGTATTTTAACAGATTGCTTCTTAGTGAACAACTCATTTAATGTGTACTCAAATGATCTATGCACAACAAATTGCAGTGTTTATTCACACTTTTAACGAATGCAAATGTGTTCTCTGTTTATTAATTTGGCAAAGAAAGAAGAGAATAGATATTTAGTTGCACACTGTAGCAAAGGCTTATGAACTCTTGATAAATCGATACAATATAAATTTAGTGCTCTCCTTCAAATTGAAGGTATTATTTATTATTCTCTAAGGCACAATATTAGGAAATAATTTCACACCTTTTTTATTCTTTCGCATTCTATTTAATAAATTGAAAACGATTGTTTAAATACTTATACTTTATTTGTAAATTATTCATCGGAAATGAATTGCAAATAAAAGAAACGTTATACATCGAATTTGTTAAATTAGTTTATATCAATATAAGTATATAAGTATAATAACTATTCCTGACGTCAAGTAGTTTCCTATAAGCGGTTCATACCATCATATTATAATCATATTGCTACAACATTAATACGATATTATAAATATATATATTTAAGATGAAATGTTGATTAAGAAGCAATACGTTTGTTATCAAATTTAAATTCATAAATTTATTCACAAATTCCCAAATTATGAAACAAACTGAGCTTATCAATTTTTTCATTTGAGTTAATTATCAAGAAAATAATTAGCAGCAGGAAATTTGAGAAATTACCGAAGATGGTTCCCCAAGAATGGGTACATGCCGAAACACTGAAATAATGAGTCACTTTGTGTTTGATCCAAACCGGAACGTTTTTGTTTTATCTTAATCTTATAAAAAAATCATTTAACTGTTTCCTGATTTAAAACTTTCTCCAGACGATAAAAGTAAAACATTCTTAGCGTGTGTTCTCATATCCCTAAATCTATAGATGGTAATGACATAACAGTGCTCTGTCAGCAAGCAAGGATGTCTAGATTAGGGATTTGATACCTTCATAACTATCACCTTAATGAGCTCTCCAGGCAATCTCGGTTGACCTAGCTGATACCTGTGTTACATCTGGTTTGTAGAATATATGAAATGCAACACTTTGGTACATGACGTAATGCGATTAAAGAAAGCTATTGTTCTGTAGAAAGGATAACAATGTCACTGTGATGCCATGGCCTGCCCAATCACCTGATCTCAACCCAATTGAGAACCTCTGGTCAATTGTCCAACATGAAGTTGATAAGATGGAGATTCATGGCTTCAACCAGCTCTTCGAAGCAATAACCCAGGTCTGACAGGAAGGACATTCCTTAACAGACAATCAACAATCTACTTGACTCTATGCCTCGAAGGATTCATGACGTCATTCAGGCTAGAGTAATTTCTACAAAATACTGAACACCTAGTGATGTCCCTTCCCTCTTCCCCTACCTTGAGAACGCGATATTGGCCATTTTCAGGGCCACCACTATTTGATTGATACTCATTGAAATGACTTCTTCTTTTTTTAAAACAGTCTTGTGTCTATATTTTTATTCTTATTTTAAATTATTTTATTAGAAATCATATCAAAATACTAATTACTTTTTAGAATACATACAGAATGTGGAGGCGTATTTTGAGAGTGTAAATAATAATGAAAATAATTACATTTAAGTAAATAGTTGATAGTGTTACAGAATTCATTTAGAAAAGGGTGTGGGGACGTGTACTATAAAAATATAGGATTAAATTAGTCAACGAAAACTTCACAAACTTTAGTTAGTTATATTATTTTAGAAAGATAATTGCAATTAGTGATATAATAACAAAGTTCATGTCTCATTAAAATAGTTCACTGGAATAAATTTAATGGATTCCGTGATTTAATAAATTAGATTACTAATTATATACAATAAATATAATTTGTTTAATTATAAAAATGTATCATAAACATTCATCTTCAACAGAATTTTTAGTTAATTCGTCGAATTTTATGGCTGATAAATAGCTTTCCTTGAGAATAAAATAAAGTACAAAATTTACACATTTGATTTTTTCATTTTTTCATCATTTTCCGTTTCTCTTCTACTTATTAAAGAATACAGCAAAAGTTCGAATATTAGAAAGTGTAACTATTGTGATATATTTAAGTCCAAAACATTTTTTAGCTTTTGTAGATCAGATTCAGTGATTCTTTCCAATATTCAGGGCTGCCTTAACCCATCGTTTTTCATTAAGCAGAAGAACGCTTCCTTGAATTTGTTAAAAATGTTACGTTCTCTACAAAATGATTCGTAGCTGGAAAGTTAAAAATTTGTTGAAATAATTACTTAAATATTGATGCATTGCCAAGTTATAAATGCTATATTTTTTATCATTAACAAGAAATCTTTTAAATAATAAATCTAGATTTGTACGAAAAATGGTATGAGCATGAACCTCAGTTGTTTTGATATTGGGAAGCTTAAGAGCATTAAAATATGTACTTTAGTGATGTACTTTAGTGGTGTACTTTAGTGATGTACTTTAGTGATGTACTTTAGTGATAAACAGTTCACTTTGTTCGTTTGATTGCCAGTAAAAATGAAATATCAGTGTCACCAAAGCTTCGTTTAGTCATATTTCAGTAAAGAATTATGAAAAGTGAATAAATAATGAATTATGGATTTATTTTTGAACTAACGTTCGATAATTGACGTACTACTGCACAATCGATACTCAATTATAGATTTCCGATAACCATCTTCAATAGAAACACTTGTACTGCGCATATTTGATTATATGTTATTGGAAATCCATCATACACTAATCAATACTGTTATAGTTTACTAATCAAATGTTTATCAAAGTTTAATAGAACGCATTTACATAACTCAACATGTAGAATACTATACTCAAAGCGGAGGTAACATTTATAATCTTTAAAGGTGGAATGAGTAC
Source organism: Invenusta paracnida (assembly GCA_036023295.1). Taxonomy (NCBI): domain Eukaryota; kingdom Metazoa; phylum Platyhelminthes; order Proseriata; family Coelogynoporidae; genus Invenusta; species Invenusta paracnida. The sequence continues at coordinate 11,296 of JAYRBW010124290.1, read as the reverse complement.
TGAAACGTAAGTTCAATCCCTAATCATTGCCCTCAAACTCTGCTTTTTGTCTCCTTCATAACCTTTAGCCTCTTTATATATAATTTCTTGCACATATTTTATGACATTTTGGATTTTCGAATAATGTGATTTTCTAGTGTAATAAGCTAGCTATAATCCTTTGATTTATTAATGGTTGTAATTATGTTACTTTATAATTGTATAACGCTTTTAGTAATATGCAATATGTAATATTTCGTATTCCTATTAATTATTTTATGTAACACTATGTTTATCTTCCTCATAAAGCTAGTTGTACTCCGCTCTAAATGCTATATATAGTATTTATGCGTACATGTGTGCACTGTCTCCCATTTTCGTTATGTTTAATAATGGCTTAATATAATAGAAGGAGCCAACGGAAACACCAGAATAAATATTTTATTTTATTTACCGTGTGCTTTTCTTTACTTTAGATTATGAGTATTAAATGGAAGAAAGAATATATAATTATAAGTGAATTATTTACAAATATATGCCAACCTTTTATAGACCTAAATATTTAATATACATTTCTGCATACTATATATTTAATGGTGCAAAATAAAATAAAATGAAATTTAATTAATCTATTTTATTACTATTTTCGGATATCTGCAATATACTATTATTAAGAGTTTTAAAGGGCAGCAATATATTGAATTGGAGGGCGCGTAGCTCCCGACTAATTTAATATATTGCTGCCCTTTAAAACTCTTAATACTACTATTTGTTTTAAACTTAAGACTTAAAAATTAGAGGGCATGCAATTTATTCTGATTCCATTGTATGAACTATAATTATGACACTGCTATATAAACTCATTCGAAAGAACCAACTATTGAGTGATATTATTACGTAATACACACACCTACACACACACTATAATTATCAGACTATATAAACGAACTGCTTCTAAATTATTAATTCATATTTCGAGTTACCGTGTGTCATGGCTCTTCTCAATCTATATAATATACGTGCTATTAATATTAATATTTATCAATATACCACCTATTTGACATCAACGTATGAAAATATTGGACATGAATTATTAATAAATAAGAAAAGTTATTTTTCAAGATAATTTTATGACAAAATTACTTTTCTTATTTATTAATAATTCATTGCTCTCTATTTTCATACGTTGATGTCAAATTGCTTGTACATTGCTGCCCCCTAAAGTTTAATACAATAAAAAATCGCAATCATTTAAACACTCTATATTCACATAACTTCTTAATATTAAAAGAATAGTATATTCAACTCCAGTTATTCATGGAGAAAAGCAGATTACTGGTCTTACCATCGATTTGTTCGATTCACTATTGTCGTTTTCAGAGTTCATTCCTACGCGGAAGAAACAAAATCTTTCCTCAAATGCTGATAATATTGAACTTAACTGCTCATGATACTAATCCAAGATTACTCGAATATATTGAGTTGCGCGGAAATCACACGCGACAAACGCCAAAGAATTCCTGAGAATACATGCTAAAACTTTCGATAACTTTGTCAATAAATTGGTCCAGTATATAGCAGTGGAACAAACTTCAATGCTGCAGCATTCGAGTCTGTCTCAACGATGACGCTGTGTGCAGTTTTGAAGATTTAGATAGAGTCACCCGCTTATATATATGTACATATATCAATTAAACTAAAATCAAATTGATGTGAACGTATTACGAGCCAGGGGCGGTGTATTTGCACTAACCCCCGAATCGAATCATTACTGCAGCAGTTTAGACAGCTCGCACAGAATGTGCATTTTATGTTAGTTAGCCTTTAGCTATACAACAAGGAAATCAGTAAAAACATATTCAATTTGGAGTTATCCTGTAGGTACTGCAACAATACCACTATTCCAGATCACAGAGGAACCACTACATACAAGTACTTTGAAAGTCATCTATGTTGTAAATGTTACGCTCGATCAAGTCATTGAATATTCCATAAAATGGTGTATACCTACTAAATATGTATAGAGACAATGTGCACACACTATATTAGAATAATGATCAAAAAACGAAGTATTCATTGCGCAGTATTCCAAGGGTATAGCAACTAACTCCATTATACAGGCATAAATACATCTGTACAGTCTTAATTGTTATGCATACAAACGTCTAGATATGGTCTCATTTTATCAATTAATTAATTTGTTTAGTGTTATATTGTATCAACATTTCCTTTATATTGGCTTTTGAAAGTAGGCGCGCGCTTAAAACGTTATATTTGATGTTGCTATTATTTCTGTGTTAAATATTAGTTTATACAACAGTTTCGTATTGTAAACAGCAAATGAATTTATAGATTGTAAAATATTTTAAAGTTACATGAGCTCGTTTTTATTTAAACATGAAAAGTACGATACATGCAAAAGTATATAGAATGTACATTTGCTAGTTTCTCCTTATCTTGAACTATATTTGAACTATCTTGAACTAATTTCCCTTTCAGCTTTTCACTTACTTTATTGTACTGCAAATTGGTGACCTTTCCTTTATCTTTTCCTTCCGTAGTTTTGCTCTTTGTGATGTGTTCCTGGAATTAACGAAAAACACAACGATAAAAACAGAATTCATAAGACACTCAAATCTAAGTTGAGAAATCGAAAGTCTTCACCTACATTAGCTTTGATGTGACTCCAGAGGTTTTGACTCCAAAGTCGCTGTTCCGATCCAAAGCTCGCGAATCTAGTAAGGAACTCTTTAACATCATCCTTGATCAGATGGAAGTCTACCTGACTTGAACTCATCCAGGAATCTAACACCTGAATTGCCGCATGATGAATCAATTCCATTTCGTTGAGTTTACTACCAGCATCCTTGCTCCTGGAAGTAGTAGTGAGTGAGGTGTTCTGACTCACAACTCCATGATTGTTGTTCTCCGCTGTTGGACAAGCAGATTGTGTGAACTCCTGCGATGGGAATCTACTGATATTCTCGCAGCCTCCGCTACTGGAGCTTTCTAGTGGTTCGCGTCTCAAAGATAGAGATTTGGGACGTGGAGATGAAATAGAAGCTCCCGGAGGGCCATCTTCTGTTGAAGTGGAGGAATTCTTTCGACTGCAAGAGAATACAGGACCATTAGTAAGCGACGGGCTTGGTAGCTGGTAGATTGGATGTAGCGAGTCTTCTAAAATGGTATTTGCGCCAGGTAACACAACTGTGTTTTCTAGTTCACAAGGTTCCGTGAATAGATTTGCTGTCGAGCTACTCAAACTCTTGGGCGAGTCGCTGGGAGAGGGGATTGTAAATTGGAGGAGCGGGCGCGGGGTTCCTACCATCGGCTCCATCGTGTCCGAGTTGGAGATGAGGATCTCGGGAAGAGAGACATCTCTCGCAAGACGTCGTCCATCGATCTTGGTCGAAGATATTGCCGTTTGTTTGGTAGTGAAAGATAGAGAAGATTTCCCGTTCTCTGTGATGTTTGGAACAGAGTTAGACCTTGACTGAATCAATGAATGGGTTGCGGAGAATGAGTCGTTTTGTGAAAGATCTAAAGAGAACTTAGGCAGATTGATGAGCTCTCGTTGGAAGTCCAGAAGATCTTTCTGAACGCTCTCTGAGGGACTGACACTCCCTCTTTGCAAATTGGCAATGCTTAATCGATGATTCCGTTTGTGGATTGAACTATCCTTATCTTGCGTGATCTCCTGATTGTGTTTGTGCGTCTTCCTCTTAATGCTCGTCTTCCAACGGAAGAACCTCTTCTGATTTGTTTCCATGAGAGCAACCATCGTATTGTCTTCATCTTCTTCGCCACTGCTGTGTTCCTCTTTATCATTCTCTGCTGTCTCCTCCCCTTCACCGGCACCTCCATCCTCCGGGTTGTCGTTCTCCCATGGACAGACAATGTTAAAGCCCTCTTCCTCGGCCTTGCTATACTCAAAGTGTGTGAAGGAAGGCCGCCGACAGCTCCCTTGATAACCGGTCTTGTTCACCTGCTCAACAGAGGCTTCTGGAGATACAGTTGTCATGATGCTCCTGTCCAGTTCATTGAGTTGCCATGGAAACATTGCTATCCCCCCTGTGCTTCCGTGCGCATTCGCCGCTCCAGTTTGGGGGAGAACTCCGGCCGAATTGGGCATCTTCTTCTGGCTGAATGAATTCGACTCCTTCATCTTCTTGAACGACCAGGTTTTGAAGAAGCCGATCGATGCACTTGTTGTTGGAGACATCTGATTGGTTGGCACTGTGGACCAATCACAATTGACCTCTTCTAGCGTTCCTTTGTTAGCTGTTATTGTGTTGATGGAGTCCTTATGCGGATGTTGCTGACTCCGTCTACAGGATCGTGCCCGCTTACTGTAGGAGCTCCCAAAGAGTCGATGATTGAGAAGACGAATGATGATGAGTGGATGAATGACACAGGGAAGAGTCGTAATAAGCAGGTCCCTTAGTGGCTGGTCTGCCATAAACTCGTAGCTCTTCTCATCTGACCCGACCACATGCTGAATGGATGTCTGCTGCTCTGTCATTGACTGATAATCCATCGAGCGACTTGCATCCTGCCGACAGAATGAGATAGAAACAGTTTAACCGATTGAAATGACTGCATAATATTGCCTGCTTTATTGAAAAAACATATTATATTAATAAAAAAAAGTACGACATTGATTTGAATCATGTATTAATTAATAACAAATAATTTTATAATATATAATAAAAACCGTCTTCATTATTAATCGTAAAAATAGTTAACACTTAGTATACTGTGGGGTGTTCTACCACCCCAGAATGATATTAATTTACTCTCGTTTTGTTGGTGTTTAAATCTAATGTTTGATACTTCACGACTTTTTAGTTATTAGTTATCTTAAGTTATTCATTAAATTATCATAATATGGCTAACATGTTTTATGAAAGAAATGTCAAAAAAATACTGACGTGGTTTACCAGTGGGGTACTCTACCACCCCAACAAAATTAATCAATTCTATTGATCAATATTTATGTTTGTTATCCAATTTGTATAACAACAAGTACACCATTCAAACCAATGTTATTTGTTTTGGAAGATGATTCCAGGTTTTGTAGTATAACGTTTCGCTGCAAAAATGCGACTTGAATAAACTATGTAAACACAAATAATCTGTGCCTTTTAATATAATATTTTAAACTGTGAATGCACATGATGTGTATCTGTGTTATACTGCATCGGCCAATCAGAAATCAGCAGAGTGAAAATGAAAGTATATTTCAAACAACTATTGATTGTAACATTCTGTTGTGTTCTTGCGAGGCAGAATAAAATACAATAATCTACTTTTTTGAAATGATGTGCCAAATGCATTTCCTCTTCATTACATAATACTATTATTCGTGTTACTTAGTTACGCAAAAAAAACCCAGTGGTGAACTACGTAACTGGGTTAAAGTTGAAACAACAGCATTTAATAAATTGCACGCATACGAGAATATAATTGACGCTGTTTGTACTCACATATATTCAAAAGCAAAACTCTCATTTTCATGCTGAGTTAAAAGAAATAGTAATACTGGCCAAAGCAACATATTTTCTGCCTTTTTGCGTCTTCCAAATGAGAAAGATAAATTGATCAATTCCAAAGGAAAGGCACAAGAAACATGATAACAAGCGCATATCCGAAAAAGATGAAAGGCCAACGTTTAGTTATGAGAATGCTCATTTTCTTGCCCTCGCCATAAATCTATCAACTGTGTATATATAAAGATATAAAGAAGAAAGGGTTACTGCCTATGTGAAGCAGAACAGATGGTCCCAAATTGTAACCGACTAATTAGTACCCCAACCGGTAGAGGTGTGCAGTATTGGTTGTAGGAAGAAGATAAGAAGGCTGAAGATGATAAATCCATTACCGCACGTCAGTTCTCGCATTGTCAAAGAGTCATAAAATTGAGAATAAAAGGAAGCAGCTTCATCGAAGAGTAAATAACAAAGTGTCAACATTTTTACTGAAAATACTTTTATTAACGGTTATACTCGTTAAGAATTCAACTATATGTTTAACAGAATTTTTACTTTTTATTTAATAAAGTGACCGAGATTGAAACAATGTCAGCAGCACTTTACATTGACAAACCAAACGATCCGTTTCGTGTCGCTAATCAATCGAATGGCACAGGTGCCAGCTAGTAACGAGGGGAATTAAATATGTTCCCCATTTTTCGAACCCCCAGTTTTGTGCTACCTCGTCTCAGTTGAATTATTTTACAAAAATGAATGTATACACAACTAATATGTCAGCCGAAAGGGTTAACTAAGCAAAAAGTTTAATTAAACGTGTTAAGGTAGAGCTCGACATGTTAAGGTAGAGCTCGACGTGTTAAGGTAGAGCTCGACGTGTACAGGTAGAGCTCGACGTGTAAAGGTAGAGCTCGACGTGTAAAGGTAGAGCTCGACGTGTAAAGGTAGAGCTCGACGTGTAAAGGTAGAGCTGGACGTGTAAAGATAGTGCTCGACGTGTAAAGGTAGAGCTCGACGTGTAAAGGTAGAGCTCGACGTGTAAAGGTAGAGCTGGACGTGTAAGATAGAGCTCGACGTGTAAGATAGAGCTCGACGTGTAAAGGTAGAGCTCGACGTGTAAACAGGGATGAATTCCCTTTCCATGCTGAGGGCTTTTTTACGTTTCCATATATTTAGGAGAGAAGTGGACGCTGATTAGGTCCCCAGCATTATTTTTTAATTTTCGTGTTGAGTAGAGTTTTGAAACTTTGAATGTTATGAAATTAAACTGTTTTGCAACATATTCAATTGATAAAATGGTGTAACATTCCTTTAAATATAGAACATAGAAGTTTTTGGAAAGAATGCGTAACATTTTGAAAAGCACTGTTTTAAATAAAGTACGATTTATATTGATATTTTTATTGTAATTCATGGTTTATTATATGACACTAATCAGTACCCGATTCCGAATTTCATGGATTTATATAAAAAAGTATATTTTAGCCCTTTCTAAAACCACGGAAGTAGGTTGTTAGCTCATGTGAGACACCTACTGACAGTAAATGTATATATTAGAATACCACAATAACGGCCATTTTTTAAACAGCTACCATTTAAAAAATCATTTATATTTTGAAATGATTTAATATTTGTATCGTATAGCGCCGCCAAGAATTGATCAGCTGACCAATTTTCATCTTCATAACTATTTTAGAATCCGAGATATTTAGGTGCAAAAAATGACTATTTTGTAATTATTCTTATTCTTTTTATTCTTCAGACCCAATAACACCCGCTAAACTTTAAGCGATATGTATGAAAGTTTAAAAATATATTGGAAATGTCTCAGAAAATAGAAAAATAATATTTTTATCTAGCAACCGTTGCTTGGAGCCTATATTTTGCATAGCAACCACTGTTTCCTTTCTTAAAATTAAATAGTGTGAGCGGACATGCCTTTGCAATTATATATATTGGAATGCAACATTGAATAGTCTATTAATAATGTATTCAGCCAACATTGTGATATTTATTAATATAAGCCAAAAATGGCAAAAAGTGTGTTAGCTCAACCCATAAAATAAATGAAATATACGTTAAATATGTCAGCTCTATAGTTAATAACATTGGACTTGAGTCAACTGCGTTTATTATTATTAGGAAACTTATTAAGTATGTTCCTGCCATTGTAATTCGTTTACGTCTTAATTAATAGAAATATCAAAAGTTAAATTGATAAATACATAAAATTGATTGAATGAAGTTATACAATTATAAATATCCCAGACAAAATACTTTTAGTATAATAGTTTTTTTAAAGTAGTTAGCTCAAGTCCAATATCATTAACTAAAGAGCTCACGCATTAAACGGATATTTCATTTCTTTTATGGGTTGAGCTAACACACTTTTTGATATTGTTGGCTTATATTAAGATATACAAGGTTGACTTATTGAGATTTTAGCGTCTCTAACCACAACTACCGGGAACATATGTAAGTAAATAATCTTTATTCGACTGGACCAACATTATTATTAGACCAGCTTAATGATTGACTCAATTCGACAGCGCAAACAGCTTACCAGGCATAGAGTTGCAAGCATAGAGTAATAATACCAAGAGAATTCCATCGGTCCAAAAGCGTAAATATGTTTGTTAAAATATTCAAAGTTCGCCATTTTATATTCCCACCAATGCGATGGAATTTACGTTCTAAAACAGTATAAAAGATCGATTTTCAAACTGGTAAATGTACATGATATAAAGTTCTGATATAAAAAGTAAAAATATAGACATGTGCGCCTGAATTAGAGCTACAATAATATGTAATTTATGGGAGTATAGCTTGAATAATAAAAAGTTTTTGATAGCGGCAAATAATTAGTTTTGCCTACTTTTAAGCCGTAGGAATACGAATTAATGTGCCCGTACAATATAGGCTATGCATACCAAATAATGTAGGCAAAACTAGTTATTTGCCACTATCGAAATTTGTTTTTGTTATTCAAGCTATACTCCCATAAATTACATATTATTGTAACTCTAATTCAGGCGCACATTTTTATATTTTTACTTTTCATATTAGTTTTTTATATAAGGTACATTTTCCCGTTTGAAAATCGACTGTTTATACTCTGAAAGATTGTAAATTTATTTCTTTTGCCTACCAAACAAAAAAATCGATTCGAAACCGAAATTGCAGATATTTCGGCGCATGTCTAGTCTAGGTAGTATATTTAAACTTCTTTGCATTTTATTCAGATAATTAACCAATGAAACATTTGTGGCAATCCCCTTTCAGGAGGTGAGGTGCGAGAGACAGTCAATACCTCCTCCTTCATTATGAGCAGTCGAACCATCACTTCCAAAGCGTCGATTGAGAAGGGCGGCTCCAAGATGGTCGTACAGCGAAAGACGAACAAAGCGGAAGCAAAAAAGCTGTCGATATCCTTGGAATAAATATATCGATCATACTGACGTCATGAATAGCGACATTTGGACCAATCACAGAGAGATCGCTTGTATTTGTAATTTGCAGGCAATCCTTTGATTGTCAAACTTAAAGATACTAACTGCTTATACCCGTATTCATATACACTGCCTCCAACTTTATTGTTTATGATATAGTTACTAGGTAAATATACATTTTAAAAGCTGCATTCAAATGTCTGTCTTTTGATTTCTTGAAACTTGAATTGTATTATGTTTAAGAGATTCCTGGAATGTTACTAAAAGGTCGATATATTGATCGGTACTGTATTAGTCCTGTAATCTTAGAAACAACGTCAAAATCTAATTTAAATTTTAAATATTAATGTTATAGTAGTTAGAAGTCAATTGATTAAATCATATTAAATCAATATATATTATTATATATAGCTAAATATAATCATTTATTATCAGAGTCTTGACAGATAGAGTTTCAACTCTGATGTTATTGATTTCAATAATTCGACTATTTCGATATTCCAAAGATGCTTTAAATAAAATAGTTCTTTAACATTTCATCATAAAACAGCATTATACTTAATATTAAGCATAGGTGTTATATTTTGTAATTTTCAAGGAACGCAGGTATACCTTATTATAATTTAAGAACAGCTGTAAATCTTGAAACTAATTAATAATAAATATTTTATACTTTTTTATTTTAATATCAAATTTATGTAAATTTTACTGAAATAAAACAACTTTCTCGCATTAAAACAAAACTGTTCATAAGAATGCAGAACACAAATGCGCATATATATATAAATCCTAAAAGATTAATATCAAAAGTAATACAAAAATATGAATGCAACAATGTTTTTCTTGAATGTATCTCATTAAATGAAATGTGTCAAAATAAACTTGGCACATTTCACTTGTGTAATATGAAGAAGCGGACTTGTTGGTACTAAATCGTGTCAAATGTTGAATCAAGTATAAGCTGGATACAGTAGCCACAAGAATAGGTGTCAATTGGCACAACGATATATTTGATATAAGTGGTACACAAATTTGAATTATATTAGATGTTTATTTTTCAGATAAGTCATTTGTTAATAAAATTAATATTGAATTATTTATCCAACATTCTTTGTTTCTGTTTATTATAAAAATAGGTATTAATGCACCTCCAATATATTTAAAGTAAATTTACAGAGAAGATCAAAGAGAGGTTTCATTGGATTGGTATGGGTAGGGACATAGATTTATATTGTCGTTGTTGTGAGGCCTGTGCTAAGAGGAAGAGGCAAGGACAGCATAGGATAGCTCCTATGGTGGTATCTGGGATAGGGTATCCTAGTGAAAGGATTGGAATGGATATACTAGGTCCATTGCCAATTAGTAAAAGAGGGAATCAGTATATATTGGTGATTTCTGATCATTTCACCAAATACTCGATTGCAGTTGCATTGCCAAATCAGCGCGCTGAAACTGTGGCTAGAGCTTTTGTAGATAACTGGGGAGCATCATTTGGGTTCCCAAGCAGTTTATTAACAGATAGAGGCACCAATTTCTGTTCTGAGTTGATGCAGGAGTTGTGCAAAATCTTAGGGGTAGTGAAATTAACCACTAGGGCCTATCATCCCCAGACGAATGGGGAAGTAGAGAAATTCAATGGTGTGATATGCAAGATGCTGACGCATGCTATCAGGGATAAACAGGAAATTTGGGATGAATTCATACCTTATGTAATGTTAGCATACCGATCGAGCGTCCATGCTACGACAAGGTATACACCGAATTTTCTAATATTAAGCAGGGAAATCAGAATCCCAGTAGACATAGTGTTTCCAGGGGAGACAATACGAGGGGGTAAACCAGTTCGTTAGAGATGTAAAAAAGGATTTAGGGTCAGCCTATGGCCTAGCAAGACAGCGGTCTGACGCAAGTCATAAAGTGGCTAAAAGCCTGTATGACCGGCGTATCTTTGGGAAAAAATATAAAGTGGGTGATAAGGTCTGGTTACACCAACCAGCTATACCACAGGGAAGGTCACTAAAGTTCCATTTGTTTTGGAATGGACCTTTTAAAATAATTAAATGTATAGGAGAAGTAAATTACGAACTAGAAAATTGTAATAATCCGGGTAGAAAACAAGTAGTGCATTTCAATCGCCTAAAACCCTACTTCGAACCTGAAATATTCGGTAGAAGGGAAGAACATATGAAGCGAGAGAACAATAGGAAATTGAAAGGGGATAGAATAGAAAGAGAGGATGTGATAATGGATGAAGGGGAGCGTGACGAGGTCTGGCGAGGGAGGCTATTGGTACCTAGAGAGGTCCGCAGACCAGGACTTCGCCCAAGAAGACTAGTTAGGGCGCCAATGATGAACCGGCAGGGCTTATTCGAGCTGTAA
>JAYRBW010124279.1:0-16687 GCA_036023295.1 Invenusta paracnida | reverse complement strand
TCTATCATGGAGATGCGCTTCTATTAGAGGCTGCGCTTCTATTTGAGGCTGCGCTTTTAATAGAGTAAATACGGTATATTAGTACAATAAATCTTGTTATATTATATTGCAAATAAAAAAGTATCTTGTGATAATACTGATTATAAAGTTTAGTTCTGATTATTAGTAAGGATCTCAAACAAAACGACAGTTTTTAATTTACTTTTTAAAGCTACTAATCTATATTCCGGCGATTGGAATTTTCTAAAGTTTATAGGAAAGTCTGTAGGACTTGTCTTAAATTTTTATTCAGACATATTTATATTTTCTCCCTCCGATGCCCACAGGGAAGTAAAGACCATAAAGAGAAAACAAGTCATGAGAAGCTTGGCCAGGACAAACCGGGACAAGGCTCTGATACCAAAATACCAGTTCCAGCCGATGGTGCACCACGTCAAAACAGTAAGTATACTTCTATATAGAAACTCTCAAATTTATAGGCAGGTGTGTTGACTCAAAATCTAAATAATTACATGTTCGGAAATATTAAAATGATAATAATTTGTTAGTACAGTTATAAATATTCGTCTATTTGATTTGTTTAGAAATGGCATATATACATTCCAACGTCTTCGATATGTCTACAATATGTATATCTGTATATTTTTCTATTATAACGCATTCGTATCTGACATGGGAGACATGGATTAATATATTATAAGATTCGATATACTAAACAAATATACGATGCGTAGGTTTTATAATTCCTATATAATGATTGTATATATAGATATTAGTTGAATTTATTATTGATTTTCTGGGCTATATTTTCAACACTATTCTGACATAAAAGGAGATCGACCATCCTATTAGTAGTATTGCAGCCCTGTACTTTATCTCTATTGGCAGATGCGTGAATAGTCCCTAATGGGCATCATATAGAAATCAACGATGTTTCTGTGTGTAAAATACAGATTTCCGTACGAGTGGTTATCACTGTAGTTTCCTGAGCTTATGAATAGTCTCTCCTTCACTTTATTTAATCCTCGAGTTCTGGTCGTTTCAACGTCATACAAGTTAAATATACAAGGTACATACTGAAATATCTCCGGAAATATATGGACTTCGGGTTTTTGTTTACATTTTGAGGAAGAAGATCATCAAATAAGGTGCATTTCTTTGGAGAAGAGAGTCGTTAGTATTGTCGGAAATTAGTTCGGAATTGAGGGGGAGGGGGGGTTAGGCTGCTAGAACACCTTCCACCCTGGATTCACCTGTAATTAATGCTGGCTTAGCAACGTTTTATTCCTGAGAGTTAGATGATTTATTTAAAGTCTATAAGGTACAACAAATATCATGATATTTTCGTACATGTGTATTTCCTATATTATACATATAATGACAGTATATATTGTAGTAGAATATTTGTACTAACTTATTATAGATAGTTTGGTACACACTGTATAAATATTTTTAGTTACACCTTTCATAACAGTAAATATGCTCCTGTAGTAACACTTCATTAAATGTTCTTTCTTGCCTTCTTATATAGCAAATATTTTACACATACGTATAGGTTTTGTAGACAAACATGTTTTACGTGCCTTAGAACTTGTATTTAGCTTTGTACTTTTACTAATTGGGGTATTTGATATACATTTCATTATGTCACAAAATGATGCATAATTCACTTAGTACGAGTAATAGCCTATACACCCACTGGCACTACTACTATTGTTATTAGTAGTAGCATATGATTTTTCTTTACAACTTTATTTATTAAGAATAATTTTTATGTATATTTGTTTGTATTTATCTGAATACAAATATTTTGCCCTTTTATTTTGTTGTAATAATTTTCAAATTTCAAAATTGTCTAGGGATCAAATTTGCTCTTAAAACGGACGGTAAGTATTCTAATAATATTTTACACCAGTAAATGTTCTATTTTTTCTAAATCAAATTGCACCTCTTCACTCTCTAGGGTTTGTGATATCTCTAACAGACCCAAAAAACATAGCTTTATTTGCATTCGTGAATGTTGTAGATGTAAAGAAATAATAGTGTATTTTTAAATTATAATTAATCTATAATTGTAGCCTAATCTTCCCTTAAACATTTGCTGACCAATTACTGACACTAGATTCTTATTAACTTCTTTTATACAAATATTAAAAATTGTAATTAAGTAAATATCTGGATTGTATTTTTTTCTCATTTTATTGTAAGTTGAATGGAGTGTTCGGAGCAATAGACATAATTGCTGCCAATATTTGATTATACGGTTTTATTCCACACTTTTCTGACTAACGTTTTTATATGCACGTGTATATCTTAAGCACCCCCTCTGAACCATTATCTGTAGTATTAATATAATAGTACAGTATTAAATTTAATTGCCCATTGTGTTACATTTTACTTAAAAGCAAACTATGAAAGAAAGAAACAATTCTAACTTTGCATGCGTGTTAGCATGGGTTTTATGTTCTCGACACTGTTTTTATATACTTACTTGAAAGATACAAAACAAATACACTATTTTAAAAAGTTATTAACAAAAGAAATCGTTAAGAATGAAATATTTGCATGGTATCTTATTTGTTTACTATTTTAATTATGTCAATATATTTGAAAATGTTTAAATTGCTTTATACGGTATTAAAGTTGTTCGATTAAGTTATGTATATTGCATGAATAACTGTCGAATTGTGGATGGGAAACGAGTTATATGAAAGAGCAGTAATTTATGTTATAAATATCATTCAACTACAATCTATTAACGTACAGAAAGTTGCGCGAAAAATAATTATTGTTAAAATTCAATAGGCTATCGTTTATTAAAAAGTTGTTGTACATATTATATATACTACAAATATTTATTGGCTATTTATATTTAGATAAATGTAGATTAAGTAACATAATTTATTTGGCAACTTTATTGGCTTGTTTAAAAAACCCAGATATTACTTTTAATAGTATTATATATCTCACAATATGCATTTATAATTGTTATAATTATTCTGATATGTATTATAGTTCATTGTATAATTCAGATTGAGTGTTCAGAAATGTAACCAGACATATATTGTGTTAATTATTACATTATAATTTATTGTTATACTTTTAATAATTGTGTATTTTAATCAAAATACAAAGTTACTTACTTTAGAATTTAAAAAAATCAAACATTTTGAGCGTTCAGTTATATTTATTAAATTAGTTAGATACATATAATATTTTACATATGAGCCTTCCAACGGAGCTTTTAAAATCTAAGTAATTTTAATGTATTATCTCGTAAATGAGGGTTAAGAATTATTGAATATATCTATATAAAAAAAATATATACATATTTATCACATATACAGGGTGCGTTCAAAAAGTCATGCAGTACGGGAAAAGTCATAATAAAAACATATATATACATATAGTTAGAGTATAAAATGATTCCAAAATAATAATAACCGATATAAAGTGAAAGTTCAAATATTCCAAGCACATGTATATATATACATACCATTCACTTGAAGGAATTTATAAGATCTTTGTACGCATTGTAAAGTATCCAAATCAATTATTTCCCATTCGTATATATCGGATATTTTTCATTTATTCATTTATTCATAACGAGTTCTTGATCGATCTTTGTAGGAAATAGATTTAAGGTGATACCATAGAAAGTATTCCATAGAAAAACTTTTATATGTTGATTTTTTATCTATAATCTGTAAAATACTCTTACTTTTTGACAATCATGTATGTACATATTATTTGTAACCTGAGTTTACTCACAAAACAAAATTTGTAAGTTTTGATCTCCCCTTATATGCTTTTGTGTCTCAGGCTCCGGATCCGGAAAAGCATCAAACGTTGATTATCTTCTCAAATTCACGGAGTCTCTTCTGACAATTGTTACCAGTGACCTTCCAGTAAGCCTCTCATTGAGTCTTTTAATTTTGCCACTCATTAGTAATGGTTAATTAGGGCTTCTGACCGTTAGTTCTCTATTAAGTTATATATAAAATAAACTCTGACATGAATAATACAAACACATGAAAATTAATTAACTGCTGAAGCTTTCAGTAAAAGAAATAATGGTATGGATGCAGCAAGCATTTCTGGGAACTAACTGTATGCTTAAAATAACAATATTTAAAATAGATTTTTTTTTCAAAAATACAATATTTTCTAAACTGCTACAAACATATTGAAAGATACATAAAATCGCACACTGTTTACATATACGTAATATGTATAACATAATTTTAAAATACACGATCGATGAAAATCGCAAGTTAACTTATTATCTTATCCTTTATTGTACTGATCTTTTTATTGTACATTTCAATTATATAACAAGTTATCTCAAACAGGAGAAAACAAGTAATAATATTATCAATTACAAAATTTTATAACATACATTACGCTGCAGACTCTATTATATGAATTACTTTTTAAATTGCCTTCAATGTTCTTATACAAGCATCCACAATCTATTTTGTTTATAATTAGCAGTCATCAGCATGTCATAAATCTACAAATTCTCTCCGGTGAAATATTATACATATAATTTTTTAGTGAGCACCCTTTGTAAACGATCCTTATATACCTATAAATATTCTCCATTGCGTGTAATTTATATTTCGTGTTACTAGTTAGTGACTTATAATTTTATTTAAAACGTGTATACAGTAAAGAAGGTAACTACCCCGATCATCCAATTAATGGATATTTTATTCTTTTCAATCAACTATCCCATTTGCTCGTGGTTTAGAATTAATATACTCGTATATTTATGTGCATAAAATAAGTTAATATTTATTAAAAAGAAGAACACGTCGGTAGAACACATTTAATACATCTAACTATAGTTTCATGGCATATCATCAGAGATGTACAGCCAAAGTGAACAGAATTTCTACGTACAACAGTTATATAAGTGAATAATTTACAATCAATATGGAAAATTCCTAAATTAAATTAATATTTATTCCAAAACTTTATCAATAGACATTTAAAAATGAATTATTATACAGTATCATGTTTGTGTATATAATTTCCTATTTAGAAGTTTAATTCATACACATATTTAAAACGTTTTTTAGAACGCAGTTTATACCGAATATATCTGAATAAATATTATACACATGGTTCATAAAAAAATAATTTGAATTAATGTAGTATTTTGTTTGTAAATTATCTCAGTAATTATTTGGAGGCTTCATCAAGGCACATCAAAATATGATAAACAATAATGTAGAATCTCTTAGTGCCCCCAAATCTATGCGTGGCTTGGACCAATTCGATATTCATTCTCGCACGTTTCAAACGATAATAATTCCATGATTTCTGTATCTTTTGACATTTATTTGTATGTTTTCAGTCGGGTGCTTTCGACAGGGACATGTTGTTGGATGCCGTCGTCTTCCTCTGGGGCAAGTGCAAAGCGGTCTTCCAGAAGTTTCAGACGGGCTCGAAAGACAATGCCCGATTCCTGCAGAAAATGGACGATCCTAATAAAGTATGTTCATGGATTAATGAATAATTAAGTATTCAAGGATTGTTAACTAAACACAATATTTGATATAAATTTTTACAATCAGATTCCTTCAGTCTGTTACATCAAGTATACTTTATCCCATCTCTGTTGGTTATTTTCTAATGAATAATTACTTATCTTTTATACTGAAGGCTTCTATTAATTTTTACACTTATTTAATAAAAAAAGTAACTAAAACAAGTAACTAAATAAGTTATTTTACTTAATAACTATTTAACTTCCTATTCTTTATAAAATTTCCTATTTCAATAATTTATATTCTATATTGAGAGATTTAGGAAAAGAACATCCCTAAAAAGAAATATTTGTAAATAGAATTAATCTGCACTGAAACATATAGAGAATTAATGTATTTGTGTAATATGCAGCATCAACATTTTATTATTCGTTCGTTATAAAATTACTAAAACTGTATTGTCATCAAATATCTAAAATATTATGACTAAGTTTATCAACATTTACTTAGAACGCGATAATTTACGTATTTATTTATAATGTATTATATAACTCTGTGATTCAATTAATTTTGTTACTGCTTATATGTTTTCTGTCAACAGTGGGTGTTCATTTTAGACGTTATCCATCGATCCTTGGGCTGGTTGGATGGTGCTACCGTTGATCCCGCAATGTCGGCTGAAGTTAGCATTCGTCTTGCAATGGTCCTCGAAAGCTCCAGTATTGCTGAAGAAAACAAAACAGCTGGAGCAACAGCGGCTGACAATGCCCGTATGTTTTTGTACTATAATATCCATGTTATTAACTCACTACTTTTTACGAAGCGAGAAGTATTATTGTATAATTTTCATTCATTTATCGTTTGCGAAATATTTAGTAACATACATATTTTATATAAAAATGTTAAATGTTAGCTAGATTCGTAAAAATACTCTAATACTGTTTTTGTAAAGTTGTAATATTTATATTACAAAGTGTACTGAGGGTACTTTTAAATTTATTAAATCTTTATTTGTTTGGACGAACTTCATCTAAAAAATTACTCGTATAAATGAAACAAAATTTAAACATTGTATTTAAATAAAATAATGTTCATTTCATGGAAGTATTTATAAAATAATATTTAGGCATATAAACATATTACTTTTTTTACAAGTCGTGAACAATGAAATATATTTGTTACTGAAAAATGTTGTAAATAATGAAGTTTCTATTAAAATTACTTATAAAATATTGTCTAAAAGTAGTATTTCATTATATTTTCAGATGAAGTGAAGTTTTCCCGCGTATGCTCTCCTGCTGCAAATGCCGAAGAGGATGAGGAAGAGTCGGCACCCAAAATGGGCATTCTCCTCCAACCAGTGGCTGAACAACTCCAGGTGGCCAGTGATATTCTTGCCGAGGGATTGCGAAATGTCTCTCGCGCTCGAGAGGCTGTGGCTACGGCAGACGGGTCATGTATCGCTGACGTCATATGGGCCAAGGTCAGTTCCTCGAGGTCATCTTTCTTCAGAAACAGTGATAGACTGATGAATTATTCAGTAACTTCCATTGTTGAAGTTGCCATGAATATATTGATAGCATTTTTATAATGCGTCTAATAATATTCTAATAATAACAATTATTGTTCTATTAATATTTTTTATTAATATATTTCAACTATCTTACCTATTGTTTCATTCAAGAAAATTGACAAAGCTCTTCCTATAAAATAGAAAATGAATTATAGTTAATTAATTGATTATAATGCGGAATCTTCAGTTAAATATCTAAAATTATGATTGTCTAGTTCTGCAGTATATAAGGACTATATTATAGCTGTTCCTATTTCTCTTTTCTAAACATATGGTGAAGTAATATCGAATAATCATTTTTATATTTGCAAACGTTCTTTGACATTTTAATAGACGGCAATACAAAACAAAATTATTTAATGATAAAAATATGATCCTCGTTGTAATGAGATTATTCAAGACACTACAGACCACTTAACTGGCAACTGGCTGACTCCGGTAATTATTGCTATAAAAAAAAAATAAACACTTTAAAATTAATGTACATAATGTGTTTTCTACATTATTGCTCATTTTTTTACAAGCCATACATATAATGTTTGTTAGGTTTATTCTTTAAGGTCGTTAAAGGTTAAACGATATTTTAAAACTAAAACAGCAGCGTTTTGTTATCACACACGAGGAGCGTTAGTAAGTACAATTTCTATTTACCTTTTTAATTTATTCATGCTACTATATTATAAAATAATATTCTTTATTTCTAAGAATCATATCTACATGTTTGTGTTAATCTTATTGGTACAATGATTGTTTTTTGTTTTTAAACTTTTTGCGATATTTAGTGCCTCTAGATTTGATCTACAACACATATAATTATGTTGCTTATTTATTATATGTACTACAAACTTATAAGTTCGAGTTGTTTGTTCCTAAATATTTGCTATAATTAAAAAAATATTTTGAATTTAAAAAATTTAAAACAGGACTTAGAATATATTGGTGCAAATTCCAAGTCAATATCTCTATGGATACCATAGTTAAAACTAGAAAAATCTACATTTTAAATTATTACTAGAAACAGGGCAAAAAGGAAATTATACACTAAAATTCCAAAACAGTAATTTGATTTTAAATTTAGTTTATTTGTAATTAAAATGTTCATTATTACTTGAATTGATTGTATTTCTAATAATAAATGTTAATTTTATAAACTCTATAAAGCAAATTTTTAGATCAAAAACTATTATTTTTGTAATTTAGATTAAACAATTTCTTTTTGTCACAATACTTCAACATACATTTCAAAAGTAGAATTAAAAAGGCATCCTTTGGGATAGAGATTTTACATTTTCACCATTATCTTAAATATTTATAATGTTCATAAAAATGCGCAGATTACATGGGTTGGGCATTTACTTTGATATTGAGTCCGAGAACTTATTGAAGCGCCCTTCTGTCTCACAGGATCTCTCACCGAGCTACTTCACAGCTTCCACAATGGATTCTGTGGACGAGAATGTAGCTTCTCCAGCCTCCTCCAATCCCAGCAATGTCTGGAACACAGTCAAGGATATCCAGATGGAGCTACAGGTTATGCATCACCGGGTTTCTTTGAAACTTATCCAAATCAGAGAATGTGAGACCTATAACTGTTAGTTTTTTTATTGACTATAATTGAGCACGTTTGATCTTAATATGCAGATATTAAATAATTGTCTATCATCTTTGCGCGAAATATATCAGATTAATTATTATTAAATATATGACAATTTGAAGGAGTTATAGAGTCATTAGTTTGTCATAATGAAGATATTAATATTAATGTCCACAGAGCAGAGATTGCGACATTACATTATATTTGGAATATGTACTAACTGATAAATTAAAATAACACCAAATCTGACACAATAGCTTCTTTCTTTTTAAATTTATTTGTTATTTTCATATTTGTTCAAAGCCCTAGAAAATATTGTTGTAATTTTACAGATAGCATTAGTTTCCTACTTGTTATGTCATTATTACCTTGGTAGCTGAACTTTCACGGGCCTCTGCTGCAAGTAAGTCGAAGAGCAGCCACCCCTACCAACAGAAACAGTTGACCGATTCCGTTGTAACCATGACAACTGCATCAGGTGTTGCCGCCCAGTCGACTTTGGGTTCATGTACAGGTGAAGACAGAGCGAACAATTTCGCCCAGCTTCTCAATAACTCATCCAAGAATCGAGTGACTCGAGCCCTCTTGTTGATGCAGCGGGCTGCTTTGATTGGCTCGACTTCCTTAACCAATGAGGGACTTGCTGACGTTACTTGTCGAGAGAGTGATACAAGGAGTCATATTGAGGTACGTTTGACACATAATTTAAATTGTATAAGTAATACATATATACATATATGAACAGAAATGACACAACTCGCAAGAAAGGTTTATATTTTTAGTGATAGTAAAATATCAGTCATCTAATCAGGAATAAATTATATATTATATGTGATAATATTTGTACACGTAAAAATATGTTAGGTAGGTACTGTATAAAGCCATGTTTGAGAAATGGACGAGAAATGGACCTGTTAGTTGGTAGAGAAATGAACTGCAGAAATGAAGGTACCTAGATGGTTTTAGCACGCACTTTGAAATTCCAACGCACGGTAAACACACCTTTCCTACAACTATTAGGAGTATAGAATTGTTCAAATACATCTACTTAATAGCACTAAGTAACTCTATACAGATGAGATAATGCAAAACATTTTTCAGCAAAAGAGCCAAAATAACCCAAAATGCAGCATAATGTAAACAAAGTTATTCGAGAAAATATTCTGGAGATTCTGACAATGAAAGCCATTTTTTGATAGTTACTCGAGTACCGATAGATAGCACGAGTTTTAAGAAACCTTTGCATGCAGATATTAAATCCTAAAACAGGCCTTGTACTCAAAATAAAAATCCACGGTGGTGCGATGGTTTTGAGATGGTGGTTTTAAGAGTTTAGTTCTATTTATTTTCAGTTCTAAGTATATAGCGATAGGTTTTTCTGTTTGAAGATTTCAAGATATATTTATTTTTATGTAATTATATAAATTAATATTCCAAATTATTGATCGTAACCTATATGTTTATATAATATGAAAAATTTGTCTGATTTTGTCACTTGTGACTGACTGTAAATGGCTTTAGAATTTCTCCCCTAAGACCCAAAGACTTTGCATAATTAAAATATATGTACATGCGTGACAATGATTATTCCTTTTTACAATTAATATTATTAAAAATTAAAATTAATATTATATGCTAGATTTTGACGATTAAAATAATAAATAAAACAACTGTGAGAAATGTAATATGTGTATTTGAACTTTATGGCAGAGATGTAAACATTTGAAACATGTTTAATAGAAGAGATGAATTTGGAAAACTTTTGTAATTTTTTAAGATAATCTATAGTTAAAAAATTAAATCATGATACGCAAAAGAATCTAAAGTAATCCAGATTAGGCATTACAATTTTTAGATAACAATTCTGAAGACGATGTATTAGAATGTTTATATATACTCGTATATTTAATGTAAGACCTATGCAGATTATTTTCCTGTGGATACCAACACGGTTTATTTTCTGACTTTCGTTTGGCTCACGTTTTTCGTTGATTAAACTACAGATTTTATTTTCTATAAAATCTACATATTATCCAGGAAGCGGAGTCCCTGCTGAACACTTCGATGAAAGAGGAGCGTCAAGTCTTCATTGAGAACGGTCGACATGATAACCAGGCGATCTCCATGGAGCGTTTACCGCCTCCACCAATCCTCGTTTGTCGAACCGACACAAAAATGACTTTCAAACCGGCACCTTGGACCCCACAAGGCGGCGAAGTTGTGAGTTCACGAAGATCTTGCCATTGAACTGCCGTATATCTGCAGACAATCGGAAATAGATCGAGCTATTTACATTCTCAGTCATATTTACAATATAAACTAAACATTAAAAAACGTTTAAATTGATTATGCTTTAACAAAACATGCCAAACTATCACCTGATATTTGAGTTTCTAAAATTAGAAGAAGACAGACAATTTAAGTTCCATTCTGCATACACTGATTCGTGGATACACTTCTAAGTATATATTGTTTAGGCCTTTCTGACACCTCTATATTTACACAGAAAAAATATGGGGCTCTTAATGGAAGAGATGAGATGGAAGTGTGAGGGCTCGAATCTAGACATGGCTCAATTTAAACAAACCTTAAAGTACATTTAATCGATATACACTTTTTATTTGTAAGAAATAGTGTGGTTATTGTATAAAGTATTATTAGAAGATTTACTGGTTCTATATTAAGACTATAATTTATTAATTAAATAATTATATATTAATATATCTATCGACATTATCTATAATTTTTTTTGTATAAAAAGGATTATTTAATATACTAATTAATATATTTATAGTAAGAGTATAATAATTACTGCATTTATTAAATATATTTAAAATTTAAAATTATTTAATATATTAAATTATACATAATATAATTCAAATTTTCGTCAAATTTGATATTTTAGGTGGCATGGTATCGTCTCTATGGTCGCATGTTCAAAGGTTCAAATATCAAGGTCCGAATCAATGACTGTAGTGTTCAAGGCACGGCTAAAGAGGTAAGAATCAGTACTAAACATCAGTATTTTAATTTACTAGCTATTGCTAATTTAATCGGCACTCGATATGTTATATACTTCATTTAAATGTTATTTTACGTATTATGATATTTAACGCCTTTAGCGATACATGGTAAGGCTTGTAGGTACGGTAATAACTCCCAAGAAAAATTTAACCACTTCTAATTTAATGGGTAGGTATAGAATAAACAAGAAACTATTTATTTTAATTATGTACAGGGTATATGTCATGTAAAGATTATTTCGATTTTCATAACACATGTGTATTTCTGTATCTATTTTAAGGTTCCTGCATTCCACTGTGTACTCAATGCACACTCACTTTGCCCCAATGAGAAGTACATGTTCGCAGTTGCGGCCTTCACTACGGAGGGAAAGTTGATTGGAGGATTTGTTGGCCAATCAACGAAGGCTATTCTAGCCACACATCCAATCTCCTTTTTGAGCGCCTGGGGATATCTTGCTGAGGTAATGAAGGATATGTACAGTTTCTAGTTTTTTTACTCTTTTGGTTTATAATGGTAATTTTTAGTTTCCGAAATATATTCAAATAGAGGATTTACTGTTTTCGTCGCTTTATATGGCTTTATAAATCTAATTAAAAAGCAAATATTACATATTTAATTACATTTTATAATAAATAAATCGGTAAACAATCAAGTAGTATTTTATTTGTCTTTTTCATTGATGCACATTGGTGTTTTGCGAAAATTGGTCAACTTCAATTTCGCACAATTAATAGTTTAGAATTATTTCATTGTATATATACACCATGAAAAGATTATATTAATTTTCTATTTTGAATATTTTCGTTTTTTATAATTTAGATATATGTTGGATACATTTTTACAACTTACGGTTTAAAACACATAATATTAAGGAATAATAAAGCGTATTAAAATAAAGTAATCATTCTAAAAATATGTATTTTATTTAAATATTATTATATATAGCGTCTCAAATTACGGTGCAATAGCTTTGTTTCCGTATGTAACATCTATTTGTATGCCATCATATTTGGCCGAACAGGGGCACAACACCACCTTCTAAGAGTGAAGAGCCATATTGATGAAGAATGAAAAGAGAAGAGTGATCGGCTTGCACAAAACTGTATAAGATCACATTACTTTTAACTCTTCAGCTTTTGGTATAAAATAAATCTGGGAATCATACGTTGTATCTATTTTTGGAACCTATAAAGAATGTTTTTATAGTCAAAAGCGTCCATGGTATACCCCATGGTATATCAAAGAACAGGGAAGTGCACGTCTTATAGGCTGTTTCCATGACAAGCGATTTTAGGTCGCTCAGCACACTATTTTGTGTGGTGATTCATGAGAGCATATTGTCAATTTTGATTTAATTATTGTAACTACCTTAAAGTAATAAATATTATCGTTTTATGCATATATACTCATATAAAGGTGTAACATTATTCATGTGGAATGACTATCCTTTACAATTATAAAATTTACCTAAAAAGTTGTTCCCCATTGTTGTTGTTACCCCGTTTTTGATAAATCGAGATATGGTCGAATCTGAGACTCTATGTGCAGTTAAAACTTCTAAAATCTAACAATCGTAAGATCACAAGTAGTTGTTTCTTTGACAGACAATGGTTGCGATTTGTTTTAGGTTGCAAGGAGTCCCTAATGAAACACTCTTAGAACTGTAAACGCGCAGAAAGTTGAGAATTATATGTATACTGCAAGTTTTGACATTCGACTTTTAATGTAAATAACGCGTATATATGTACACTCCATACGGCTAAATTTTATTCTACTTTTCGACACGCCACGACGCGTTCAATTTGTGTGGGCCTTATGACTTTTTCGTTCATCTTTTTCAATTGAACATTTTAGTTTTTATATTTGATAATATTTGTTTGATATAATCATAGTATTCCATCATATTATGTTGTTCTATTCTATGCTACAGACTGGGTACCAAACCGGGGTTTTCGACGTGGCTAAACGTGCTTGTGGAGTGCTCTGGAAGCACTTTGTTGCTGCAACACCTCCACCACCAACGGATCTTGTCTGTACCGAAGATGACGACTTTGAGATCACGTATCATAAGTAAGTGTGTCGAAATGATCCTCTTCTCAACTTTGATAAGAGATCTAGAATCAAACTACGGTACAAATAGGAAAAGAAGTTGTGTCGAAAATAATGTCATCACATTTAGTGCGCTCTATTAAATGAATAAATTTAGTTAAAATAGAGCAAGCGTTTAGAATACGTAATAGATTTGGTGAAATAAACTGCCTAAAATAAGTTTGAAAATATACCTATATCATTATTAAGAGTTTCACAGAATCAATTGGTTTTATATATGATGGCAAGTTTTTGTTTTACAATTTATTATTTTTGCAATAAAATAAAATAAATCAAATCAAATATATTAGTGCAATATTTTCAAACTTTTTGTTATTTTTATATATTTATGAAATAATTATACAATTTTATATTATGCGACAAACTTTAATTCGGAATTTCAATTTACATTCAAAATTTACATTCGCAATTTTTATTTCTCTTTATTTCTATAACAGTTTTGAAATCCAATATAATCTATTCCAGATTTTATCAGTATAATTGTTATTACAAAATTTCTTTTAAATACTACTTTTCATAAACTGCCTAATAACACATCAAAAAGCCTATCTACATCAAATGCGTATGGCGCGATGCGGCGCGATGTGTCGAATAAAAATGAAACGCTCTGCGACGCACCGCAATAAACGTGTTAAACGTAAATAGGTCTTTAGTTCCCTGAAAATTCCCGAAATTAATTGTTCAGTTTCTTTGCTTCATATTCTGTCTTCTTCAGGTTAAATTTCGAGGTGATCAGTGTGACGTCACCAGTGCTTCTTCGCCAGTTTCTAACCTCACTGCTCGTATCTGTGGATATCGCAAGCATTGAGCAGCACTTGTTCTGCGATTCTCTCTCCGATTTAGGACCACTTTACAAAGGCCAGGTATCTATTTGTTGATATACACACTTCTTATATGGCATCACTTGTTTTCGATTTATACATTTAAAATAATGTTGTCTACACTAATATATAAAATTCCGAGAAACTCATAAAATTTATACACAAAATAATATTTTTATTAAGAACTTATTTAAATATTTACTTTATATTTCATACATCAATTTATCGGAATAACTCTTTTATGTTTAATTTTTGTTATATGTGTTATTTTGTTTTATATTTTATTATTTATTCATAGTTATAAATGCCTATTTTTAGAAGTTGCATTATAAATGGTCATAAGATGTAATCATTCCTATATTTCCTTTATATAATAAGTCATATAAAGTATGGTTATTTTAATAATAATGTAAACACTTTTTAAACTAACAAACTTTTGACATCTGTTTTTAATTTTTTGTTAAGGTTTCCATTATGAAGGTTTTTTCATAAAAATATGATAAATTATTGTTTGTGTACCTTTTATATTAATAAGTATAATGAATTGTTTATATATTTATCTACATTACAGGAGAGCTATCTACATATCTCTTCTTGTTTATTTATTTTTTATGAAATTAATAATATGCTAAGTACTGAATCAGTAAATTAATAAGTCTCAATTAATTTTACGATTTTATTATGCATGACTTTTATATATTTTAGCTAACACTTTTATGTAAAACATAGATATGTTATATAAAGCTAATTACGACTAATTATTACATACATATATATTTATATTTTACAACTTTTTGGTAACTATGAACCAGTTATATACATGTATATATATATATATATAAATCAAATATATATCAGATCTGTCGATTGATCGAATGTGAGAAGCTGCTGGTGGCTATTGATCTGGCTGGCTGGCTCAATGAGCCTAATTCCGCACTGCAATCTGTTATTCATGCCTATGGTCTCTTGGCACCATTCATCCAGTTCAAGATGCAGACCAAAGCAACATTTCAGGTTCGCTGACTCCACCTCTTATCGTATTCTACATATTGTTATATTATGTCATGCTATATTGTGTTATACTATTTTGAGGTGCATTTTTTCTTATATTTCATATATTATTTTGTTATAGTATTCTACCTATTTTAATATCACTATAAAATCTATTTGCTTAACGTATAATTTTAATCTTCATTATATAATCACGGATCTTTTCAAACTATTGCTGCTTTTTTGTCTAAATTGCGGCTTACATAACTATATGTATTTCCATGCCTGTCTTGCCCTATTATTCATACGTCTGTGAATAATATAATAATGAATATATGGTTTAACTTTATGGTTATTTATCACATTATTAAAACAATCTTATAGTTTGTTCAAAATTATTTATAACTTTTACTGATTTACTGTAGAAAAAGAAAGTATAATATAATAAAGTTCTTACATTTTAAGAATACTATTTTTATGCATTAAATTATAGTGATAATACTTTCATACTTCAGTATTGGATGAAATATGTCACAATATTATTATCGCTCAATTTTCTAATTTCTATAAAACTCAATTCTAACAATTTTCTTAAAGAATTTGCTGTAATATTTTATGTAATATTACTGTCTATATTTTAATGGAACCAAGTGATACGCATTTCTACCCCCCCCCCTTCCTTCCAGATTCTACAGCGGTGTATGGGTGTCCTGGTGGAGCTGCCGATCAGTCTCCGTCAGAAGCGCAGCCCCAACATCACAGATTCTCTCCATCACATGGCTGGCTGTATCAGCTACTATGTCAGTCGAACACTGCGTACATGGGGAGAGGCGAAAGCCGCTAGTCACTACACTGAGGCTGGACGGGCCTTGCTTGCACCACCACCAGGTAGGAATCTATTTTCTTATTTCACCTCCCGTCATCTTTTTTTGTTCTATTTCTTTTTTCTGTTGCTCTGCTCCTTATCTTTTCTTCTCTCTCTTTATTTCTCCTTTTCTTTATTTTCCTTTCCTTTCCTTTCCTTTCCTTTCCTTTCCTTTCCTTTCCTTTCCTTTCCTTTCCTTTCCTTTCCTTTCCT
>JAYRBW010124268.1:0-16688 GCA_036023295.1 Invenusta paracnida | reverse complement strand
ATGCTCATATTCAGAGCTTATTACAGGCAGGGTGCATGCCAGCTTGAGGAGAATGTGTACATTATAGGAAGCCTTGTTTTGTTGCACATTGTCAATGCCTTTGCCAGTGATGAGGGCCTGTCTTTAGGATCAAGACTTGACCATTTCCATTGCCATATTCCCAATTTGATGTCAACAACATCTGCATTGATAAGGTCATCTCTGCACATGTCTGTTACCTCAGTAAATATGGTGCCATCAGAAAGAGTACACATGACTGCAGTAACAATGAAAAGAAGTTTGGATGCCTGTTGTGACAGCTTAGTGAGCCTAACATCTAGCTCCATTAATAGGTTATCTAGGAGAGGAATTTGCAATTGTCCAACAATAATATATTCTTCTGGACTGTCTGATGGCATGTTTGCATGCATTGTTTGCCTCTTTGCAATTCTGGGCAAGGTAGGTTCCACACTCACATGTTGAGAAAGCCGAACTGATTGATCAAATATTACCTTAAAAATTGTAAGTATTAATAATATCCCTGCCTCTTTGTAGATCTGCTTTCACTTCTTCTATTTCATGGATGGCTTAAACAATATCCACAGCTTGACCTTGTAGCTTTTGAGTGCAGAGGATGAAGAAGTTTATACACCGACATTAGTCCAACTATAAAGTTAAAGTCACAAATTGTATTGAAGGACACTCATATGCTGTGTCCCATTCTATCCACTGTGTTTTGCATAATCCTATCATGATTTTTTGCCTCTGGTGCCCCTCAATTTTTTTGTTTGCAATATTCTCTAGCAAAGACTCTTGTTTGGGGGAATAATTGATGAAGATTGCGATTGCAGTCATCTTTGGTAAAACTATTTGAATTATAGTTGTTTTACATGCAGAAACAATTAATAGATTGAGAATGTGACTGTTTCAATGGATGTAAACAGCTCAATGTTTGATATTTCCAAAGATTGCTGATATACCTTTTTTACACCAGCCATGTTGGCAGCTCCATCAAAGCATTGACCATATAGTTCTGCAATGCTGAGATGCACCTTCTTCTAGAATGCAAAAATTGTATCTGCTAGCATTTGTCCAGTAATACAATTCACTTGAAGAAATTCAATGAATTTTTCATGAATGATCTTGTCTTTATCAACAAAATAAATACAAAGCTACATAACTTTGTCATTCGATGCTATAACTTTGTCAACCATGATTGAATGAAAACCAGCCTTTTTCATCAATGAGACCTTTCTGAATCATGTGGTGACCTATCACATCAATCATTTTATTCTAGCTTTGCATGCGAACATAGGTTGCATTCTTTTGAAGAGGTTTTTCAAGATGTTTTTTCAAATTTGAATCATTCATTGCAATTTCTCTGAGAGAGATAGAAAATTCCCTGGCTTTTCATTTGGATCTTTACAGAGAACATTTTCTTGATGGCCACATAAAGCAATTCCTTGTCAACCACAAAAAAATGCATGGCCCAAGAATCTTCTCTAAAATCTGATTAGCTACTTTAATTTATGATAATTCTCTCTGACAGTGCTTGCATCACCTTCTATTGCAGCAGGCATCAAGAGTACCTCCATTAATTTTTCTATGACAATAATGACTTGGTGTACTACACAGATATTGTGCAGGTTCTGCACAAGCTTGGAGTGCAACAGTATCAACACAAAGATTGGAGACTGTTCATTGACAGCAACAAGCAATTGTTGAAATGTGTTCTGCTGCACAATGGCGACCAGTTTACTTCTGTACCCCTCACTCACTGGACTAAAATGAAGGAGAAGCATGAAGTGGTGAAGTATGTGCTGGAGAAAATTTGGTATGATCAGCAAGAGTGATTGATTTGTGTTGACCTGAAGATGGTGAACTTTTTGTTGAGATAACAGTCAAGGTTCATCAAGTATTCATGCTTTCTGTGCATGTGGGATAGCAGGGACCAAGCTCAGCACTACATGAAAAAAGACTGGCATGTTTGAGAAGAATTGGTGCCTTGCAGAGCAACAAACGTCATTGACAACCCTCTGGTGGACAGAGACAGGATACTCTTCCCACCTCTGCACATCAAGCTTGGCTTGATGAAGCAGTTATTAAAGCTGTGGACAATGATGGTGACTGCTTCACTTACATGTGCCAGGCTTTTCCAGGATTGACCATATAAAAGTTGAATGCTGGCATCTTTGATGGTCATCAAATCCCTCAGCTCATCAGAGAATTAGACTTTAAAAACTCAATGAACCAAGTTGAACTGGAAGCATGGAAGGCTTTTGTTCTGGTCACGAAGAACTTTCTTGGCAACCAAAAGGGGAGGAATTATGTAGAACTAGTCAGCAATATGATGACTGCTTTCAGAAACCTTGGATGCAACATGAGCATCAAACTGCATTTTTATTCTCACATTTGGATTGGTTTCCTGAGAATCTGGGATCAATGAGCAATGAGCAGGAGGAAAGATTCCACCAGGACTTGAAAGAGATGGAGACCAGGTATCAGAGATTCTAGAATGCAATCATAATGGCTGATTACTGTTGGACTCTGAAGAGAGACCTCCCTGCCACTGAGTATTCTAGGAGTTTAAAGAAACAGAAGTCCATGCCCTGAATTTTGAACAATGATGATGTACATGTACTTACCCTACCTTTCTCAATGTTTACTCTTCAATGTACAATGTAGGTAATCAATTTTTGGGACATTTAATAAACGATTTGTGTTAGAAAACAATATTTCCTCTTAAAAACATGTGGGATGCAAAATATTAAAAAACAAATCAATTAACAAATGTCATAATATTTTTTAATCCACAAAAAAAATTAAAATGTATTTTTCACATACTTAAAAAAAGGCAGTCTGAAAACCTTATCTGGGTGTCATTTCCGGATTCTGTAGTGCAAAATTGGCCTAAATCAGTTAAAAAACTAAGACAACTTACAAAAAATATTTTTTTGTCACCCTGTGTAATTTGTTATTGGCTACTCATTACAATGGTTGTAAATGCAAAATCCATTCTCAAGAAGGGTGCCTATACTAAAATGTATAATTTTATTTAGTGTAAATTCATTTGCAAGAGGGGCACTGTTGCCTCAGCTAAAGGGGGTTGTTCAAGCCTTTGACCTCCCCCCTGGCAGCGCGCATGATACATATCATTGGTGGATCCAAGGGGGGGTTGCAACCAAAAAGATTGAAAAAATATGTTGTTTAGAGATTTAAAAAATTAAATGAACATTTTTTTAATGCATTTTAGACATTAAAAGCTAAATTTTTTAATAAAAATTATGTGCCAATTTAGAGGCTATGCTTTAAAGCATAGCCATAACACTGGTTTGATGTTGGATTTTTTCTAATCCAACCCCCATAGCAGAAAAGCTGAATCCACTATTAAAATATTACTACAGTCATATTACTAATATTTTAATTGGCCATAAATTAATTTTTTTTCAGAAAA
Source organism: Invenusta paracnida (assembly GCA_036023295.1). NCBI lineage: Eukaryota > Metazoa > Platyhelminthes > Proseriata > Coelogynoporidae > Invenusta > Invenusta paracnida. Next base: position 13,255 of record JAYRBW010124268.1, on the reverse strand, counting down.
TAAATAAAAACGTAAATAAAACAAAAATAGCAATTGTGGAGTTCTTGGCTGTCAATTATTTTTTTTGGAAAATAAATAAAATTTAAATAAAACAAGATATTAATGTAATTAAATCTATATATCATAATACTATCATAAAGGATAGTGAGATGCTTGATAATTGTGGTGTGGTTGCAGCCGCAAACCAGCTTTTAGTAGTGAATAGCTAGGGGTTTCTTGTCAATTACATTTATTTTTTGTTTGACATTTAACAAGTAACCCCTATACACTACTAAAAGCTGGTGGCCACAACCACACCGCGATTATCAAGCATCCCATTATCCTTTACAATAGTATTATGATATATACATTTTTTTTCGAAAAAAAAATTAATTTGTGGCCAAGAACTCCACAATCGCCTTTTAATATATAGCTACTGCCACTGGACATGGTGACAGTGTTAATAATACTTACGATTATCCACATGTCATGCCTCCCATGCCATGATGGCTGTCATTGTTTAATACTTTGTCATTAACTTTAGTTAAAATATTTAAAAATTAATTCACTATAATATTTATATATTGGTCATGGTGAATTAATTTACACTATATTTACAGACAGCTTCTATTGGTATGTATGTGTCCTCACATTTAAATATTATTGGTACATATTGTTCATTTGTGATACACAAGAAATAACTGGAGACTGCCTACTGGTGGTCTCTACTTTTATAATATGAAATATAGGGTTAAGTACTAGATGTTGTAGATGACTAATTCAGGGTTACTGGGATGTTAATATGGTAAGCTTACACTGTACATACCAATAGGAGCTTCTATGCTATTAGTACGTATATGTATCAATAATATTCAACACTATTGAAACAATTGAATAATTACTATTGGTATGTATGTACCAATAGACACTTCAATATTTACACAATATTTACCAACTAGTACTAGTAGGTACTAAGCATAATGACTAAATGATAAGCAAACAAAAAGTGCTTATATTCACATATAATTACTGTTCAGAAAAAAAATGTTTGAACAGTAAGATGTCAAAATGATAAGCATTATTATAATAAAAGTAAGTTATAAGAGTAAGAGTATTTAATGCTCTATATTACTGATATAAGTAGCTTAAGATGCTTTTTTTATAATTATTTTGAAGATCAATAGAGCCTTGTACTACATTTTTTTAATGAAAATATAGGCCTTAAAGATTTATTTTTTTATAAATTATAAATAAGTGTAGGTAGGTACTTAAAATATGTATTTTAAAATTAATACAATTACAAAATATAAAGTTAACATTTTTCTAATAGACCAGTGGCAGTATATATAGTGACATATCCAGTGACATATATAAAACTAGTTGCCCTACTCATACTGGGCATGTAATTATTTTGAACAAAGATACTTAGGCATTTGATTGAAGACAATAGAGATCACTAGTGTAATACAGGTGCATAACTAGCTTTTATTTGTGGTTGGGTACATTTAAAAGGGCATTTTTCCCAATAAATAGGCAGCAGCTTTTAAAAGTATATTGTTACCTCACAATAGTTAATACCTGGCCTTTAGTTAATATATTTAATTAAAAACCAGGACAAGAGAAAATAAGGGTTTTATTCAACATCATTAAATAGTCAAAAATAAACACATAATGTGATGGTTTTCAGTAAATATCGAATTAATAGAATCTACAACATGTCAAAAGGAATTCAACACAAAAGTATGGCAACCAATGAAAAATGTAGGTATAAGTCTGATAGTTATATACATCTAACCAAAAAATGTTTATTAAATTTTGGATTAATACAATTTAATGTACAAAATTTCTGCAAGGAATTCAACCAGGGTGGCCATGTGTACTTGAAATTCACTGATGTACTTGAATGTAATTTAATTTTAAATATATACTTCAATTTACTGTTGTGTACTTCAATTTTTTATGTGATAAATTAAAAAATTATATGAAAAGGTCTCACAGAATATAGTTCTGAAATATGTTTTACATATAATTATATAAGGCTGATACAGCACAAGGCTAAAATAACTTTAAACCATCAGTTGCTACAGTGCTACTAGTGAATTATATTTTATTTGGGTATGCCCGGCTGATGAGAGCTAATAAGCTCGAAACAACTGTCCTGTGGCTCCCAAATTTAATATAATTTGCTAGTAGTGCCTGTAAGTAGCTTGGTAACCTGAAGTCTTTGGATGATGATTTAAAGTTATTTTAGCCTTGTGCTGTATCTGAGACTATTTAAACTTCAGTGTTATAATTTTCTGGATATGTGAAACCATCTACTCTCATAGATATAGTTATGTATTTATTTAAGTAGACAATCCCATCTATATAATTATATCTTAAATTAAACTGTGTTTAATTTTATTTTCATTCTGGCAAAAGAGAATCAGTATTGGCATGGCCTGCATTATTTAAAGCTCAGTGTTATTTTGCCTTTTGCCTGCATTATGCATTTTTTTAATTGTTTTTTCCTGCATTATTTCTAGACTTCTAACAAATTCAGAAATCTGTAAGAACATGGGCTGGTAAGACATTACCATTAACATTGGGCTGAGAATCATTTCAAGACTTTCAATGTACGTCTTCTGAAAAACAGTGACATGGATCCTTCCATTGACATTGTAATGTTGGTCTTTGACTGGTACAACAGAGAACATTCAATTAAGACAACTGAACAACACAGGCAAGGAATGATGGATTCCGGATTTAACCACCAGATACAAGGAAACAGGGACGTCTCAAACTACAGGAACTTCCTCAAATCCAATACCAACAAGGCTAGTCTCGTTTTATTCATCTGCAACAATGGACAAGATCTGCCTGCAGATAAATCGGTAGTAGTGGCAGGTAGATTTAAAGATGGAGAAGTGGTCAAAGTTCTGAATGGAGTGGGTGTGTCCAGTCTTGAGGGGTATTGCAGCATACAAGAGGAGATGGACACTTGTCTGATATTGCATGCAATTATGTTATTGAGAAACCATACAAGGATAATAATTCGATGTGACAACATGGATGTCAGGAACGATTCATACCTGTTCACCATATCATTATCAATCTTGGCAAAGCAGCATACAAGTCCTTACCAGCCATGCATGCTCTGTCAGGATGTGACACGATAAGTGCTCTATACAGACTTGGAAAAATAGCAGCATATTCATCTCTCATAAAAAATGCAGAAGCTTCACAGGGCCTGGAAGCATTTCAGGATTTGCCTACTTTCTTAGATACTGCAAGGCGATTTGTCTTTCTCATGCATGGTAAAAAAATCAGTTCACTGAATGAGCTTCGTTTTGTACTCACAACCACCACTGATAAGCCTGCGTTGATACTGCCACCAACAGATAATGCCTTTGAACAACATGCCTTTGTATTGCATGCCCAATATCAAGTAGCAGTGTGGTGTCAGAGTCACATTGCAAAACCTGAGAACATAAACCTAGTTGGCCATAGTTGGCATGTGAATGCAAAGGATGAACTGTGTCCAACAATGTACCAGAATGAATCGGCCCCAGCAGAGGTTAGAAACCTAACTCATTTGTACTGCACTGACAAAAGTTGTTGCAGATAGAAATGCTAATGTATCATTGCTGGAGACTTATCCACCTAATTTTGGTGTATTTGGGGGTCCAAACTTTTGAAGTGGGTTTCAACCCCACATATTAGGAGAGTGTGCTTGGCGGAAAGGAATTAATGTCATGTTACCAAGTTTTTAATATTTGTAAAGTGTCAAAATAACAATTATTAATATGTATATTCCAAAATTCGCAATTTTTCATGCGTTTTATGGGTTAAATGGCCATGTTTTAATTAGAATATGACTGGGATTGTCTACTTAAATATATACATAAATGTATCTATGAGGGTAGATGGTTTCATATATCCAGAAAATTATAAGACTGAAGTTTAAAACGTCTCAGATACAGCACAAGGCAAAATAACTTTAAACCATTGTCCAAAGACGTTTCAAGCTAATAAGCTCGAAACAGCTGTCCTGTGGCTCCCGAATTTAATATAATTTGCTAGTAGTGCCTGTAAGTAGCTTGGTAAACCTAAAGTCTTCGGACGATGATTTAAAGTTATTTTGCTATGTGCTGTATCCCAGACTTCTTAAACTTTGGTAGAATATGACTGTAAAACATCGTTTTTCACAAAGTAGACATCCTAACAAATCTAACGATACCTAATTGCCTTGTTTTAAAGTGTGGAGGGGTCAAGCTAAATGTTTGGCACTTGGCCTCTCCACTATTACACTTGAGGGCAGAATGATTCTTTTTGCCACACTTATGACATTCTTTACCATAAGCTGGGCCACTTCTTGTTTTTGAATGAGTGCTTGTAACCACAATTCCAGCATAGATTTTTGTATTTATGACTGTGTTTCTTTTCTGAGTTGAACTTGAGTGAACTATATAAATTTAATTTCAAAATTGTTAACAAGTGCTTTCATTTGAGATATCATAGATTCTGCAGCTCTGCAAATGTTGTTTGTCTGTATTAATGTTAGTTTGTTTTCCCTTAGACTCCTTTCCTGTAGGTACTTTACAGTCTTGAATCATAAATATCAGTCTGTCTCTCAATATTTTATCAGAAGTCATATTTTAACAATTACAATTATTTAAAGCTTACTTAATTCTGTACAATACTGATCATAACTTTCACTAGATTCTTGGACTGTTTTATTAAACTTGCATCATTCAAATGGAATGTTTATACAAGGTTGGAAGTATTCAGTGTTTTTGTCTAAAACTGAAACAATTAATACTTTATTATTATTATTTTTTTAATTGTTATTTTCTAGTCTTCCCCTTCTTCAGCCCAATGAAAATTAAAACAAATCTCTCATGCATCTTCACCAACCACTGTTAAAGGTGTGACTACTTGTACTTGATCCTCTTCTTTATTCAGTTTGGTTGCCAGAGCATAAGTTTCCCAAGATCTACGGAATTTGAACCATTTCTCTTTTATGTTGGGATGACATATATCAATGCTTTGAGGTGGTGGAGTCCAAATTGACTTGGGGTCATTTTCGTTATAAATATAATGTTATAACTTATACAATAATACGTTATGTTATGTTATGTTATGTACTTCAATAAATATTGAATATATACTGTGTAAGTATACTTTGTCTCTATATTTATATAATATAGTTGTACAATGTGTTTAATATATATATACATATATATAATGTATATAAGATTTATCTGCTTATTAACAAACAAACTTACCAACTAGCTTAGCAATCATATTTGAATTTGGTTAGTGATTATTATTATTTAAACTAGGTTGGCAAAACAATACATACATTTGTTACAGCTATATTGTATTTTTCTTTTTTACAATTATCATTTGATGTATATTATATGAAATGGTGACATTTAATTTAGTTATACCAAAGTAATTAATAAACAATTTGTTTTTAATTTTTGTGAGATCTACAATTTTATCATTAATGTTTAAAATAAGTTTCTAAGAATTATAGACTACTTTGTTGCATATATATATAAGCTTTAATATGTTAATAATATTTTGTGTGATCATAAAGTTGTTGCAAGTAATATGATTGCAAAATACTTTTATTTATTGTTTCTGTAAGTTTGAATCCAGTGCAATGTATGCTGTGCTAATTTTTTTGTTTCTAATTATTATTACAACATCTTCCAGAATATATACGATCTTGTATACACTTCTATCTATTATTACAGGGCTAGCAGCTGTTCATCTCTTTGTTGGGAAAACATATATTGTTGGGCGCAATGAAGGAGATATCATTATTAATGATAAATCAGTGAGCAGAAGACATGCAGAAATAACAATTACATTTTCAAAAGTTGACATGGTAAATATATTTTACTTAATTGAAAGACAAAATGTTTAAACTACCATTTAAATTTTTCTTTTCATAGGGTAATCCATCAACTTCTCCAATAGTATTTGTCAAAGACAAATCAAAATTTGGAACATTCGTAAATAAAGTTGCATTAGAGGGGCGTCAGCAGCAGATCAAAGATGGAGATGTTATTACATTTGGAGCTCAGCCAGGAATTGACTTTAGGTAAGGCTTATTTCTATTATAAGACTTTCATTACTATGCACACTGTTATATAAAGTTAATCTGATTACCACATTTCAAATAAATCAAAATCTTATTTTTGTGTATTTTATATGCATGAGTTGTTGCTTTATAGTTTATAATATATATCTATATGTTTGTAATATTTTCTCTTTACACTTACCTTAAGCTATCATTTTTTGGGTGAATTTTATGTTTATTTATCTATGTTGTGAACTTTTCAAATTATATTCCAGTATCACAAAAGATGAGATTGTAGTTCTTAGCTCTTCCCTTAACAAAGAGCTAGCTTGTCGGTTAAACAACGCACTACTGAGTATGGGATGTCATTTTGTAAAGGAATGGCGGGATGAGTGCTCTCTGCTTGTTATGAGTGCTATTACAATCACGTTGAAGGTACATATATATACACATTATAAAATAATTTAGAGCATTACTACGAAATGTTCTTACTTTTAGTGATAAGTATTTTATTGTGAATGATTTCCCTTTTTTGAGTTGGGTTTTTCTTTTTTCTAGGTTATTTGCTGTCTGGTAAAGCAAATTCCTATTGTAACAGTGGAATTTGTGGAAGAGCTTAAAGAATTTTATCTCGGTAATAAAGAATGCAAGCCAAATTTTACCAGGTATGGATTTAGAACGAAATTATTCATACCATGTAGTATATATTGTCAAGCAGCGTGTATTAATTTCAAATTATCTTTCATGTTTTATATAATTTATAATTCGTAATTGTTATTTTTTTTAACAAATTTTATTAATATTTCGACTTTCTGTATAGCTTGCTTATATTAGTTTCTGCCATTTAAATAATAACAATCTCAACTTTATTTATAGATTTATACCTCCAGTTATTGAAGATCGCTTAAGGAATTTTTCGGTTGATTTCTCACCTCAACCCGGACGTTTGACCTTATTTACTGGAAAGGTTATATATTTCTTGACAAAAGAGAAGGTGTAAAAAATTATTTTATTACTCAAATTTTACATTTATGTACTTTTATTTTAAGAAATATAATGAAACCAAATAGGAGATATTCGTAAAAGAGTAATTCATATATGTTTTATAGTTTTTTATATGTCTGTGTTCATTGGTTAAGAAAATGTTAAATTATTATATGCTATTTTAATAAATTATCTCTATATATTATTAATTACTGTATTGTTATAAAATCGTTGCCGCTATAACCATGGAGAGTAGTTTAGTCAAATTGAAATCTATTTTTTTAGCTTAATGGATTTGTAGTTGTTTATTTATTTGAAAGCAATATTCATTTGTTTTACCGGCATGTTAAATTAGGTTTATTTATCTTCTTCAGTTTACGAAGTTCCATCAACCAATCGAATTAGCCGGTGGAGAGGCATTGGTCTACTCACCCGAGCAAAACTCCTCAGACTGTTTGACCCGGTCTAATGCCATTGTCATGCACGAATCATCTTCATCGGATCAGATCAAAGACGTTTACAAAATACTTAAAATTGCGAAGAGACGCCCGATTATTGACGCGGAAATTGGTTATGCTATTCTCGTTAATTCCGTCGGTGAATATTGCAACCCTACCCGAAAATGTGGTGAGTTCTTTTTGCTTATGTATTACTATATTCTATGCTATATTTGAAATAATTGTAGTCTGCAAACCACATAAATAATTGTACGAATATTCGCACTTTCGCATACACATCGAATTTCATTACTATATTATTATTATTATTGTACATTGCATGAATTTGGTATTATTTTCCAAATATTATCTGGAAACTTTTAGTCTGGAAACATTTTTAGTATGGATTATAAATCGTTAGTAGTTTTTTTTTAAATTACGAGTATATAAACGATAAGGGAATATATAATGTGTATTTCAATGAGTTTTAATAATAATAATGCACTACTTTATATTTTTGTAGTATTTTGAGTTTTTTTCATTGATCTTCTTTTTTCACTGTCTTAGTTTATTTTATTATTCTTGTATCGTAATTTCTCATTTTTTTTCATTTTTATTAATTATGGCAAGTTTATAAGTGTTTTTCTTGATTATTTTAAAATTATACATAACATATTATGAATTATATACATTTATATGTTTATTTTAAATGTCTTATTTATTCGTTGCTATCGTTAATTTTTTGTGGAAACTAATAATTCATTTTTTTGTACACAACGTGTATCTTCTATTTATTAAATATAGTATAACATTTTATGGATAAATATGTTGCAATATTATTACGTCCAGATTAATAGAGAGTTAATGAATCCCTCGGTAGGCTGTTTATTTGATATGTATTTGATTTTAACTAATGGAAGATTTCAAATTTTATTTATTAAAAAATATCATAGTTATATGTTTAACTTTCTTTGTATCTTAATCTAGTTAAACAGTTATTTCTTCTCGTCATTTTCAGACGTCTCTCTGTGTACTCAGGAACTTTATTCGGAGGCCATATCTGTTAATCCGTTCAATATAGAAACACAACCGAATATCTCTCCGTACGTTTATAAATTGTTATAATAACACAGCTTTTATCATATTAATATTTTATAATGACACCATCATTTACTATCTTATTAGTATTAATAGCTTAGCTACAACCCTTGATTTAATAAGGTAAAAATTTAAGAGTCTTATTTTAAAAATAGTTTGTTGATGTTGCACTTACTATATTTTATTATAGTTTTATTTGTTACATCTATTTTTCAAGTTCTCCTGAAGAATTTGCTATAAAGGTTTAATTTAATTTTACAGTTTTCTGTTTGCTTAAAAATTTATTTATATGTTTTCAGAATTGATTGTATTCCCTAATTTGAACTCAGAATTAATATACTATGTTCTTATTTTTGAGACTGTTCATTTTATTGTTGCCTTATCCACATTTTATGTAAGTTAATTGTATTATTTTGCATTATTTATCCTTTTTTGCTGCAGCTCCAAATTTTTACCTCATTCCGATAACACAGCTCGGTAATTATACTTATGCTTATATTCTATTTTTGTAATATTAAATAATATAGAAACAAATAAAAGAATAGTGTCGGTGACTATTTTTAATATACCTCTGGACGTTTTCTACAGGGCTATGATGAACAGAGAAGTTTGTCTCAAACTACAGGAGGAGATTCCATCTGAGTATGATTTATTATGCAGAAACGTTCGTTCAATTGTTAACTAGAACCTACGAGTAATGCTTTTTTAAAACTATTACAGAGTTGATATTGATGCATCGCTGGCCAATACTTCTGTATCAACAACATTTACAGCGAGTACCCGTAAGCGAAATCGGTGAGTATTATTCTTATATAACGTAACAATATATTCATTGTATTTATTTATAACAGGTTGTTTATTTAGAATTAAAATAGAATATGTATCAACTTTAGTATGAACAATCAAAATTATTCACATTATGTCATTGTCATAATAAATATTAAATTGAACATGGAAAGGTAATTATTATCAAAACTAAATTTGTTTTCAATTAAAAAACTTTACTCATTTAGACTGAATGCATCTCTTGAGGAAACAACCAGTCCAAGTAAAATTGGAAACGTACCGTCTAGCAAGATGCCACGACTAGACACACAAAGTAGCATAAAACAAGAACAGAATACAGATGTTTCACAGCCATCAACTTCAATACTGGTCTGTCAGCGAACTAAATCGGATAAAAATGTAAGCATATTTTTTTTATTTATAAACTTATTTGTATTTTTGTTTAGAAGGGAATTGACGACTATAATAATAATAATATATTTGTTTCCCTACAAAACATGAATTAGGTATAGGTACATCAAATACAGTTACATAATTTGTATTCCTTATATAACATATAGTTAACATATAATTCCGTCTTGAGTACATGTGTAATCCTAAAATTTGATAGTATGTAAATGATTAGGTTACATAATTATTGAATGAAAATAGTATTTTGGAGTATGTATAATGGATGTGTTTGTGGTAAGATAGAACAAAGGAGGCGCAAGCCTATATAGTTGTACTACATCAGGAGATTTGAGTGAAGCAAATGCTTTTAATTAATGTGTTTGGAGAGTTTTTAATAATATTTACTAGGTATTATCTATATATATTGCTACTAGTGCCTATATCTTACTGGATATTTTACTAAGTAAATATCCTATATCTTACTATATATATTGGTGCCTTTATCTATATATGTATATATTATTTTTTATAGATATTTACCTATGTTTATATATAGCCATCACACCTTTGTTACAAAAAATATAGTCAAAACGATATGCTTATATTATATATACACTTTAATAATTACTAAATATATATAAATAATGGGTAAAATGTCACAACAATATCAAATTCTTATCATACTGTAAGTATATAATAATAATATAATTATTTCACCACAAAGGAGATTTGAGTGAAGCAGATGCTTTTAATTAATGTGTTTATAGAGTTTGGATTTTATTATTTATACATATTTTTGTAATATTTTTTGTATAAGAATTTATAAATTTATTGATTGAATTATCATCACAATATCTGACTTGATCTTATTCCATTCTTCTACTGAATTGTATGGATGCTTTTTGCCTACTTCTTTAGTGAATCTATATACCTGTAGACTGTGTTTATTTCTCTGGCTATTTACATCTCTATATTGAAGTTATCATATACATTTTTGATCTGGTTTGGTACTTTGATATTTTTTGTGTATTTGAATATATGTTTCATTTGTTCAAATTTAATAATGTTGTTTACTGGTAGAATTTTTCTTTCTAAGAAGATACAATTATAACTTTTTCTGTTAAATAGAATATATAGTGATTTCTGTTGTATTTTTTGCAGTTTAGAAAATTGTTTTTATTTGTTTTTCCATAGATTGCGATGCATAGCTAAGCTAATATGTGATTTTATAAATGCATTGTATATCATAAGTTTATTATTTTTATTCCTTAACCCATTAATGCCGCTAGGCAGGATTTCCTGCATGACAGGTTTTTTTAATTTCAATAATATATAATAATAATTTTGACTTTGTTTGTATATTAATAGTAATATATTGATAGTATTGTTTAAATTTATCAATATTATAAAAACAGCACAATTATATTTTTATTGGCGCGGTTTTTAATTTTTATAAAATCGTGACGTTATTTCAATGACAACACCAAAAATTCAAAAGAGGTATGTATATATTTGTACATAGTTATTTTTTATATATTACATGTAATTAGATAGAAGACATTGTGAACATGTATTTAGAGAGAAAAGTGTAATTTTATTATTATCCAAACAATAGTATACACGATGTTCATCTTAGGCAGGAAATCCTGCCTACCGGCAGTTGAATGAACAAGATTCATAAATAAAGTTTTACTTACATTATGCTAATAACACATTTTATTACATTTATACATAATGTGTATAATCCATTTAAAATGTCGTCATGAATGGTTTAATGCATATAATATTGGTATTTTCTTTGTGATTTTGTTCTTAACAAATTCAGTGTGGACAGTCCTATTGAGTTTGTCATCAATGATACAGCCTAGGTACTTAAATGTATTTGTTCTCTCCGTTATTTTGTCATTTATCTTCAAACTACTTTTCATATTCTTTATCTGGTTTTAAGTGTACAAATACATTTTAAAATGTATTTGCATTTCGAAGGGTTTATAGTTAATTTGTTGTTTTTGAGCTATGTACATATTTTATATAATTCTTCGTTTGTAGTTTTATATAATTTCGGTAGTGGGTTCATATATTGTTAATGCATTATCATCTGTAAAGAGATTTATGTTGTTGCTACTATTGCTATTAAAATTATTTGTATCATTTACATATATTGAATAAAGAAGATGAAATAATTTTCCCCATTGGGTAATCCTACTTTGACTGGTAGTGAATATGATTAGGTGTCATTATTTAGTGTTATTTGTTGTCATTTTGTCAAATAGCTTTTGATACAGTTTAGACAAGTGCCCCTAATTTCTGTTATTTAGTTTTTCTAAAAATGGTTCATAACAGATTGTGTCAAATATCTTGTTTAAATCAATAAATATAGTTAATACTTCCATTTTATTATCTAATTTTTGATAGATTTTGATCGAAATGTTTACGATAGAGTCTGTTACTGCACTTACTGCATCTATTGTTAATTGATTTTCTCTTGACCAAAATTAATTGACCAAATTAATTATCAATTATTAGGTTGTATTTATTTAAAAACATTTGATTATCTTTCTAACAAGAGTCTCTTCAAATATTTTTGATAGTGTTGATAGAAGGGATATTGGTCTATAGTTTTCAGGTTTTGTTTTATCCCTAGTCTTGTGGATGGGTTTAATTTTTCCTAATTTAAGACAATTGGGATATTTTTCAGAATTGTAAGAAATGTTAATTAGTTTAGAAATTACACCACTTAAATGATTTCCTGCTAATTTATAAGCAATATTAGGAATTTTGCCTAATCCACAGGATTTTTTATTTGGTAGTTTGTCTATTATTTTCAGAACTTCTATGTCAGTTATTTTTTCCATATAAATAGAATTATGTTTATTTATATTACTAAGAGCTTTGCTATGGTCATCGTTGATTGGATTTTTAAGAACCTCTCAAATTGTAGCAAAATATCTATTTATTTCTTCGGCAATTTATTTTTATCTTCAGTTATAGCTTTCCATTTTTATTAGTTTTTAATAGTCATCTGATTTTCTTTGTTTTTTTGGCTTAGTAATTTCATTAACTGTTTTCCAAGTTTTTTGCATGCGTTTTTATCTGTATCGATTTTATTTTTATAGTATGAGTTTTCAGCTTTTATGCATTTATAAAAAAATGGTATTGTTTATTAATCACTGTGATTCACTATTTGTGTCGTTATTTTTTCCACATCTTAAATAGTTTTGTTTTCGTTTTGCATGACTTGTTTATAGAGTTTATTATCCATGACTTGTTTTTCCAAGTCATGAAAATAACTAATTCCATATATTTAGATGTATTGGCATTATTTGTATCCATTAAATTAATGTTGATATCCCATGATAATGTTGAAGAAGAATGACTTATTTTTGCATGAGTTTATTGACTTGACAAAAATGTTTGGATCTGAAATACATAAATACATAAATACAAAACACTATAAGAGATCCAATAAACCAATGATAACATATAAGACAAATATACGGATATTTAT
>JAYRBW010124257.1:0-16691 GCA_036023295.1 Invenusta paracnida | reverse complement strand
AATTAATCAAGTTATTGTATTAATTGTAATTGTTAATTAATATTCAACATGAAAAAGCGCCTCTTGAAAGGGGGGGGGATGCACGCGCTCCGCGCGCTCTATATACTGGCTACACCCCTGATGCTTTAACGGACTCTCCTTATATATTCTATTTCAGAGAGCTTCGTCATTGTTTCAATATGATTGATTACAAATAGAAACCCGTTCTTATTTAAAGTATATACAGATTAATAAATTATAGAAATAAAATAGATGTTCCATTTATAATGTAATATAATTATAAACATTAAACCATATATACAGCTTGCCACCTCTATTGATTTAGACCTCTATGTGTATACCTATATGCGTTATAATAGTGTGACCTCGATTGCATTAGTAACCGAGAGCAACGACCTTGAAAGACAAACAATTATAGTTTCGGTTTTAAAATAATATCACGAAAATGGGAATTGTGCATCGCTTTTGGCTATAAATCATTGTAAAACCAAATAAAATCCACGGTCCAAAAAATAGCAAATCGAAAACACAAAAGAAGTTAAATTTTTTTTTAAATGTCAAAATATATTTCAGCTTAACTTATAATTAGTTTAATTAATTATAATTAACTTAACTTAACTTAACCCGGGTATGCAAAATATGTTTTTCATGTCTTGATCCATCAGTGGATAAAATATATTATGAGTATTTTACTGTTTCTAATATTATTTAATAGGTTAAATTGTGTGATTTTGACCAGTTTGCGTGAACATTTATCAAGATCTCTAAAAAAATGCATTTTTGTTTCTGTTTTTTCTGAAGTTAAACGTATTTTTCATTCTTTAAATAAGAATGTTACTTCTGTTCATCGAGTTATTGTCTTTGCATCTTACATGCAAAATTAGAGTTATAACGCAGTATTAATTATGCAGGTATATTTTAATACCATTATCAAGCCTATTTTATAGCAACAATTAGGTTATAGCAACTGATTTTCAAATAAATTGAGACGATAAATATTGTTATGTTTAAAGCTAATTATTGCGATTATAAGATGTACATAATAACTTGATGAGTTATATGATATGTACATTCTTATTAAAAATAAGAATAATACGTTTAATTACTGAAAAATATACATTTTCATTTAAACTGGTTAAAATCACATCATTTTCTCCTGTTCTTTAATATGGGAAGCAGTAAACTACTTATAAAATAATTTATCCATGGCCGAAACACGTCACAAATCTATTTTTATCTATATAAACACAAATTATACTTTCAGATTGGGAGATTATTCAACCTGGCGTTTTTCATCGAATAAACCTCCTCTCAGCTGCCGAACAATATGCTGCGACATCTCAGCTGCCGAACTATGAACGACGTCTCTGAAATTCGAGATTATTTTATGATTCAATTGTGGTTTCCGATATTCAGCTCATATAGACTCAGAAAAAATTTATAAACAATAATAGCGGTGCATGACTATAAACAAAATATAAGTATTATGTAACATACCTCAAAGTATGTGTATACATGTAGTATAAAAATTAATATGTATACAAAGAATTTATGATATTCCATTTTCTATGAACATATATTAGCTAGTGGCTCACACTTGTTCCTCATGCAAGGTAAAACTCCATTTTGTTAATGCATGTATCTGGTTTTTGTTACAGTAGCGGCAGTATTGACACTGCTGTGTCAATCTTTTTTAGTTCTAATTTTCAGGCTATTGTGTTTTCCATATGACAGTGCTTTAGCTATATGTCCTTTACTTAAAGAACCTTTGAAAATTATGCGATTACGCGATTTTGACACTTATCTTTTGGAGTAACACAGTGACCACCAAGTTTGTATGGTAATTTTGTCCATCATTGCTTGCAGGATCTCCACAGGACTGTCATTCATTACACTTCTAAACGCAGTAAAGGATCCTATTTAGCTTCATGTAGGGGACTCCAGGTATATTCGCTATACTTGCATACGCCGAGTAATGTCGGTCCCCATCTAGAGATTTTTTTTAATTTCAAGTTGCAAATTTGAAGTTGAAGTAATCATTGTTGGTTTTTCTTTCTTTGGAGGGTATCTGCGCCTTCTCTTCTGGTTCTGTTGATTTGAGATTAGTTGTTGCTTATTATAATAATTGATATCGGGGTGTCTGAATAGAACAATCAGTAATACTATGTATGAAGCCAGAAGTATGGACTGATCACTGGGATCCGAGCTGGTTTATAAATTTCCTGATTATCTAAAAGAGCTGTCTGATTATTTGTAAAATATTTTAAAAATTTAATAAAAGCAGTAAGCGAGCTGTT
This sequence comes from Invenusta paracnida, assembly GCA_036023295.1. Classification (NCBI taxonomy): domain Eukaryota; kingdom Metazoa; phylum Platyhelminthes; order Proseriata; family Coelogynoporidae; genus Invenusta; species Invenusta paracnida. The sequence goes on along the minus strand of JAYRBW010124257.1, from coordinate 14,394 downwards.
GAAGGTAATCGGTTGCTTAGTTTCCGAGATATAACCGAAATATGCACTCTCTATTATACGAAAATCTTCCGTTCATTTGTACGTATATCATTGGACATACAATTTATAAAGCAAATTATATATATGCCCTATCATAAATTGGAAGTGTGACCGAAACTATGACAATATTCGAAAATAACTGTAAATTCCACATCTACATCGATAGCTCGCAGTGGCCGATACTGGAAAAGCCGAACAAGAGAATACAATTATATTCTTCTCAGAAAGTGGCAAAAACCTCACAACGTCAGGCACATCCTCTAATCAGATTGAAATGTATGATGTCATCAACAAAGCTCACCAAGGAATTACAACGGAGAGCAGGTTGTCAATTTGAATAGTCACAGTCAGCAAGACGTTTATCGAGACCATTCTATACTACAAAAGATTTTCCTGGAGATGAACGACCTGATTATAAAGGGCAAAAACCAAAATAATAAAATAATATAATATATATAATAGATAATAATAGTAGATAATATAGAATAATATTTCAATACTCGGTAACAATATTATCAATATTATAATTAATTTAGTGACAACTCAAATATTTGAATCATAACTGTTAATGGGGTTATTGTCAACAACTAGTTACTTGAATGTATATCCAGGTATATACCTAAATTTATACATCGTGTAATACGTAGAAAATAAACAAAATAAACGGGAAAACGCGGATAATTCGCAATACAGAATAATGAAATATATGTATGCATTATTTTAGACATAATTTATGATTATGGTCACAGAGTATACATAGAAAAACGACTCTAAGGGCGTTGCTATGGACTTTTACTTTAAAAAATGTATGTTTTGAGAGTTACAAGTTATAACCACAATTACGATGAGTGCATATATATTTAAAAAATATAATTTTATAATTTTTAAATAATAAAATAATCAATATATTACACCTATTTGCGAAATAAATGACTATTATAGATATTTTGTTCATATTGATGGCGGCCATTTATGTCTACCTTAGCATATGTTTAACCATTGAAAATACCGTTTATGACTGCTGTAATAACTAAAATCTGAATTTTTAGTTTTTAGTTTTTCCAAGATTATAATAGACAATAAAAGGTAATTTGAATATTTTTTTATAGCAAAAATAACAATAGATATTTTTGGAATGTATTGTATTTATATTCCTAATAGATATTTGTTCATAATTTCTATTTGTATATTAATTTGCAAATCAGTATATTATGCAAATTTATTGTTATTATAAAGTAGTAATATGCTTGGATATTTACAGAGTGGTCAAAAATTCCCTACACTTTGAGCGATAGTGTTTGTTTGCTTTATTTTCGTTTGTAATGATTAATGAAGTTTTTAAAAATTAAACGAACGACAATGATGAAGGTTATGAAAGACCTTTGAAGTTGGAAAGCAACAAAAGTGCAATTCTTATCTCCAGAAAACCACGAGATGCTTGTTGCTTGCTGTCATGAAATGTTGGCTAAATATGACAATGTGCGACGACGAGATCATATTTGGCCATTCACAAATGACGTTACGCTAAGGAGGGGTGTTTGTTATAGCGTAACAAAGTGTAATAGTGGGGTTTCTTTATTATTGAACAGTTTGCTGTGGTGTAATAGAGAGTAACGAAGGGGTGGAGGTGTTCAAAAATGTAAAATTCAGCGTAACGTAATTTGTGAATGGTCCATAAGTAGATTTTCATGTGGAGCTAACAATTTTACGAGCAAGTGAGACAAAATCCACCAAAATTGATGATCTGAGTTGCCATATATGTCTGCTCAACATCTGATAGGACCATTTTTAATTGATGAAAGTGTGACCGCTGATTCCTATATTCATATGCTATGAACTGAATTTATTCCTACTTTTGAAGCGAAAGGTATTTTTCGGGTCTCCCATTTCCAGCAGGATGGTGAACCAGCATGTGTGTGCACACGTGACTGCCATCGCAACTTAAGGCAGTTCCTGAATGTTAGCTTTCTGGATGGGTGGATTGGCAAGAATAGTCCTGTTCCATGACGACCGCGCAGCCCTGATCTAACCTCATGTGACAACGCACTCTGGGGAATGCTCAAGCTAAAAATTATAGCAGTGAAAGCTCCAACAAAAGAGAGACTATAAAAGATGTTATGATCGAGAATCTTTTGGGGATTTCCCTTTGACTGCATTAATGCCCATCAACGGTCGGACTTTTTGAAAACTACGATTATGTATCACTCATGATGATTTACAAGTTGACCTTTACCACAGTTAATAGCATTACTTTGCTGTTTATGACTTATTCTACAATGTTAAATAAATTTTTGTTGCATCTAAATAAAGTTTTTGAAAGTCGTAGGAAATTCTTAAATTGGCCACCCTGTATATATTACGTCATCGATTTCGTTTTTATACTTAAATTATTAATAAATTGATTGTTTTAATTTTATTTATTTAGTTACACATAAAACAAAAATTGTATTTACATTATACTACATTATAGTACAAAACAAATTCCGTTGGCGTTTAAATTAAAAATAAATATAAGAAATCTTATCTACAATTAATTCGCAAATTTTTAATATGTATTTTTTATTGTATACTTTCAAAACATATGAGTCGTTTCTCTATATGTATTCTCTATGATTATGATGATTCGCATATGCTCAAATACCTATAGTAACCTATATCTTACAAAAGTAGTGAAATCGCCAAATATTGACGCTGCAATTTGTTTTTAATTAGTAATATAATTATTAAAGTTTGTTTACATAATATGCGGTATTTTCATAAATAAAAAATGATGGCCGGCGACGGCGTAAATTTAGATGAAAATGAATACGCTAAAGAAGCAGAAGCACTTAAGAAGAAGTTACAAGAAGAGAGAGTAAAATTAAATGATGGAGATTGTATGTTAAGTTTTTATATTTAAAACTATATTTTTATATTGCATTTCATATTAATTTATGTAATAGTTTAATAATACAACTGAAAGTAAAAACAAAGTTAGCAAATTGAAAATTTTTTTTGTAAAATTGTTAATTGTCATTTGAGTTATACCTGTATTTAAACAAAACAGCATTTTATCAAATTTTGTTAACCATTATCATCTCTTAAATTTTTTACTTGTGTATTATGTGTGTGACTGTTAGTGTTACTCTGTTAGTGTTAAAATAAAAATGAGCCTTCTTTTTTAAACTTAATATAAAAACAGATCTAATATAAATTAATATAGGCATATTATATCAAATTAATCATACTTTACATTTAATTTACGTCAACCTATTGTATACTTATTAAGTATCAATAGAAAATTAAATATTTTATATTGCCATTGGAAAATAGTCAATTTTAGATATTCTTTGGAATTTGAGTTTAGAACTTCACTCATTCAGAATCAGATAGATAATTTCAAATATAATTATAATTTAAATATAATATACTTCTTTTAACAAACTTATTTAAACATCTTACAAATATTCTTAATTTTAGTATACAGTTATTTTAAAATTAAAGGTTTATAGAACAACTAAAAAAAAAATACTAATGACCTTAACTTAAACTTACTTTTAATAAAGTTATAAATATAATATTACTCATAGTGATATATAAAATATTTTTAAATTAAAACAAATCTTATCTTGAATATAACTATTAATTATTCAGAATATATATAGTTAATATAATATTTGTATCAAGTTAATCTCTTAATATAATAGTGCATATTATATATTTATTTTATTTCAATTATATTTTATATTATTCTTTAACCTATTATATTACCATGACTATATCCTAAAATTCATTTTTTTCAATTATTCTTTATATTTCTAAAAGTGAATATGCCTTTAAAAATTTAGTTTTCTACTTAGCTCATTTTAAAAGTTTAAATATGTCAACAAATATTTAAAATTTTTACATAAATTAAGTCCCCTTGGTCTTATTATATATTAAACTTTTACAGGACATTTAAATGTATTACTAGCCATTAAAGATAAAAAATTATCTTTAAACAATAAAAGTATCCTACTAACCAGCTCACTAAATGTCCCACTAAGGTTAAATATGTTCTCTTCTACTATAATTCTGAACAGACTTAAATCTATCTATTCTTAATGCATAACATAACTTTTAAGAGTAATTTTGGCTAAATTAATTAATATATGTAATCATTCAGCTAATTTAATTTCATAATGGTTTCATACAATCTTTAAATTTATTATATATTATTATTAAATCTTATTATATAGATGCCATTAGTGAATTTATTCTATTTATAAAGAAATATATACTATTAAGAAATTTAAATTATAATTTGTCATCTTCCTATGATACAGAGAGTTTACAAATGATATATACTATAAATAAATATACAAAATTCCATAATTTTTCCAACTATATATATCTTTAGCAAATACAAACAGTATATTTTAAAATTTATAATCATACTAAAATATTAAAAGTATTAAATTTCAAGTAAAAATAAAATTATTTTATATTATTTTAAAGTACAAATAAGTTCCATAGATACAGGATCCATAAAAAGTTAATGTAATAAATTTTAATAATATAACATTTATATATATCAATATCAAGCTTTAAATGAATTATTTACAATAATAAATAACAATATAGTATCAATCTTCAAAATATCCACCAGCTTTATCCATACACTTTTCAAGTTTAAAGGATATTACTTGACATACTTTTTAGCTTTATTGATTCTAAATAGATCTGATACTATAAATAACTGCTGACTTCAAATCATTGATAATTATGATAGTGAGGATTTATGCTAAGGACCATATCTTTCAAGATACCCCAAATAATAAATTTGTGTCATCTGATAAATATGGTGGCCACATGATCCAAACACATCTACCAATCCATTCTGGCAAATTAACTGTGAACCAGTTTCAAACTAACACCATATAATGGAGTATTACCCTATCATATTGAACAATTATTTGTTCATATCATCTGATCCATTATTCAAACATAGAAAAACAAACCTGCAATTTAAGCTTTAACTATTTGTAGACATGTAAAGAAAAAAAAATGGGGTCCATATGTGATGCCAAAAATCTTAATATTCAAGCAGTTGTTTTAAATGAGGTTATTACAACTACATGCTACTGACTAGGATATTATTATATGAGTGTCCATCATTGCCTAGAATATCTTGGTTTAAAATCAATATTCCCTAGATTATTTCATGTACTACACAAAGATAACTCTGACATATGCTTGCAGTTTGTAGATGAAATTATGATCCAAGTTGATACAAATGAATCTGTGTTGACTTTATTTTTGATCAGATAAAGCAATATTAAAGTAGTATTGACATATTAAGAGGCACAACTGTGTGTTCTGAAGAAGGGAGAACCTTCCAGGACTCATTGAATGCTGTTGCATATCCTATTGAGATATAATTCAACCATACTTCTTGAATAGTACTGTTTCTGATGCATCTTACTATGAAATGCTCACAGATTCTAGCCTCAAATTGAACAATGGATCAAATAAGGTCAATCAATAGTCTTTCAACATGATGTGGCAGTGCCCAATTATACAGTTGTAGTTTGAGACTGGCTCACTGTCAACTTTCCAGATTCATGGATTGGTAGAAGTTGTTGGATTCAGTGGCTACTGCATTCACCAGATCTGATACCACAATCTTTCTTTTGGTGTCCTGAAAACATAGTCTATAGCATATTTTTCTGACTTAGTCAATTGAGCCAAAAAGTATTTAAATCAGTATCCTTGAAACCTCAAAAGCGCATTGATAAAGCTGGGGGTACAATCTGATAATTGATGCTATTGCTACATTGTATTGACTTTGCATTCATTATTGAACAACTTTTTAGTTAATTATTATTGTCAGCAGTTCATTTAAAGCTTAATATTTGTCAAAATAAATTATACATTCTTATGTGTAACAATTAATTACTTTTTATACACTCTATATATTAATAAAATAACTTTAATTTAATAACAATAATTGTTTCAATTTTCCAACTTCATTTAATGAATGCTGATATAAAAAAAATTATTATGAAATAATTCATTTTCATGCTTACCAATGGTATGCAGCATTAAGAATATATATAAATAAATGCTTTTCTTATTAGAATATTTTGTATCAGCATTTGTCAATAGTAAATAAGGTCATCGATTTTGAAAGGCAGCTGTTTTTAATAAAAATATTAATTTTTGATTCATTAATGATATATATTATTAATAAATTATTTTTTATTTTAAATAAACATTGCTTAGTATATTTATTCATCAATAGTATTATCTTATATGGTTGGCATATTTGAAGATCAGGTTAAATACGATTAGAATTTATTTTATTTGTCTGTTCTCCAGTGGTAACATTTGGTTACCAAATTAATTTGTTGGTCATAGTAAGTAAATCACTTCAACAGTCAATTTGTAACTTATGTTATATATCATTGATAAATTCACAACACTGTCCAACCATAAACAAACTGTAGGGGAAAATTGATATTTTAAAATTTCCAAATGAGTTCATGAATGGTATTAATTGACCACTTGTATGCAACTTATAGTAAAGTCCTTCAACCATTTTTCAAACATAATTTACCTTAAAAATATTTTAAAGTATTATATAATTATTTATTCTTATTAATAGAAATAAGCCTATTTTATAGTCCTTCACTATGTTATTGATCATTATCAACAAATCTGCTCATTTGTTAAATGTTAATATTTATTTACAATGATACTAGAATTACATAAAAACTCCCAAAGTATAAGCAATATTATATGCTACAATAAATACAAGGCAGGTGTCTGGGAAAACAAAAATGATTTTAATTTATGCTACCAAATAAAAAATAAGTAAAGTTTAAATGTCTGCATTATATGTTTTAATACATAACATTCATATTCAAAGTTCATATTTTGATTATGCATTTTGTGCATCACTTTATATTTAAAGATAGCTTTTAGGAGTAAATTTACATCCATAAAGCTAAAAAAACAATAAATCATACAAATAATTTCTGCTTAGATATAATTTAAGAAAATTAATAATATAAGAGATGTTAATAGGTAATTTCTTTTCATAAGCAGTGCTTATTTTATTGATAGGCCATCTAAAATTATTGTCTGTATCTTGAAAAATAAAGTTATTGATATTACACTGCTATTATTTTTTAATATTACACTGATATTACACTATATGAACTGCTGTCTACAGTATGGGAACGTCAGTCAGATAAGATAATGGTCAAATTTTAATCAATGAGTCATTCTTAGTAATTGTAGTTACGAAATAGCGCCTTATCTGATGAATCAATGCAAGGTCAGTGCAGGTTTTCAGAACAGGTGAATTGGTAAATATAACTAAGCTAGCGGAAGACTGTCTATTGACTATTTTAAAATATTAAAAGAAGCATTAAACTGAAAAGAGAAATTATCGAAGATTGAAGAGTGACCGAAAAAACGATAAGAACCTTCAACTCTTGAATTGCTGGACATGTTAGGTTTTGAAATAGAATCTGTTCCATTTGAGGAAGCATTAACACAGAATCAAAATCTGCTCAACTGACCAGAATTGCTAATTAATTATTGGATTTATTTCATGTCCTTTCATGATTTTACTTTTAATTATAATGATTGCATCCATTCTGAATGCTTTAGTTAGGTCATGGCATCATTTGCTTCACTAAAATCTCACATCTTTCGTTTAGTTCTACATGACCTCATTATTCCAGTCATACGTTTTTTTACCTTTCTATTAATTGAGCTCTGTATATTAAATTGTAACGGCCATCTTTTAACTCAATTCTCTTAGGCAATCGTGCCAGATTTTTCTCAAACTTTTGTCACTTTCTCTTCCCTTTAAGTAAGTTTTACACAACTCATCTTCTTATCCTATCCATATCCACGTAGGCCTAAGCGAGTTGAAATAAAAATAAATTATTTTAAACATTATGGAGAACTAAAGATTTCTTACTAAATAATGTTAATTACTTACTTATAATATTTATTTACTTTATTTAATTAGAATATCTTAAAAGGAGTACTTAAGATAGTATTTCTAGTGTTACAGACTGTTGTATGCTTTTTGTAATCTTATAAACAAAATGGTTAAATTCACCAAGAGATTATTTGTTTAAATATAATATTATTTTCCACTGTGGGCTCGTTTATTATATAAGTCAACTTTGATTACATTTATTTGTTCGTAGTTGTTTTGGTGATTCATATTTAAAACACTTTCAATCAAACGTGTTATAAATACTTTGGATGCACGTTTATTGACAGTTATTCTTTGTGGACTTGATATCTTTTTATTATTATAAGTTCTCTATAGTCATGATCATAGATTGGCTTTTAATTCTTAATGACATTAGTGTATAGTAACATTTTTTTATTCAATAAATTCGAACATTGAATTCTGAGTACCAAACCACGACTGACATACTCGTATATTCGAATTCACATTTTATTTTGTAACAATTGTGAAAAATCATTTAGTTTTGAGTTATGCATTGTATTATTTGTCTTTTGATTACTATTCCAGTGACGTTGATGAGCCAAAAGCTCGACAATGTTCCTCAACTCAATGTCAAAGTTCGTCGAATGCTGAAGGGTCATCAAGGCAAGGTCCTCAGCTTGGCCTGGTCTTTTGATAAACGTCATATTGTCAGCTCGTCACAGGTAATTTGCCTTTTGATTGGCGCCCAGGATCTACAAGCAGAGTATTTAACAGTGCATCAACATGAACTGTCTATATGTTATCATGGGAAAGTATACCTATACCCATCAATATTTGTTATAAACAACGTTATTGCTAATTTTTCAGGTCAACATACACTTGTTGCTTACAACTAAGTTTTCTAGTGCGGTATGAGTAGAGCGATACGCTGAAACAAAATTTATAAATTGAAGCATATAGAAACAGGGTGTACCAATTTTTAAATATTTTCTAGAACTAAACTTATCAAAACCGCTTACATATATCCTATTTCTAGTGGGTAAAACTATCTTTTAACTGTTTATAAATGAGAACATTGTGTGTGTGTCGGTAAACAAAAGCATTGAACCATCATTGTTTAATAGAATAATAGTAGATTTGGTTGCATCATTGACGGTTGGTGTGCGTTGCTAGAAAAGAACGCACTTACTAATTACAAAATACGCAAATATGAGGAACTGTTTATCAGTTACTTAATAGAGGCGAAAATGAGATAGTCTGTTAAATATCGATGAAATGAAGAGTTCTTCTTCTTCTTCCGTTTAAGTCCCAAATCAGCGCATTGACGGGGCTATTTGTTTGTGCTCATGAGCTTGTTCAGGGCGGATTCACTCAGGTTATTCCAAGTTTGAACTGATGATTGGAAAAAGTTGAGGATACTTATACATAGACGACTCCTTTATATCACTTTATGTAGACTTTAACTGTAATTTTGTTGTCTGTAATCGAGTTGTGCATGTACATGGTCTAATATTGTTTTAATATGTAGCTAAATGGAGACTTGTTTTCTTTCAGGATGGAAAGCTGCTTGTTTGGGATGGATTTACGACAAACAAAGTAAGTTGTTGTTTGAAGCACTTTATGCAATTATTATTACTTTTCTGTTAATATGGTTTTGTGTTATAGGAATATGCTATCTCCATGGCAACTACATGGGTTATGGCTTGTGCCTTCAGTCCCTCTGGTGGTCATGTGGCTTGTGGGTAAGTCTGGGTGCATTACTGGCTTCATTTCTTTGGATATAATAGTACACAATTATCTTTACAGTAGCCTTGACAACAAGTGCACAATCTACCCTTATATATAAAAGCACACAATTATCTTTACAGTGGCCTTGACAACAAGAGCACAATCTACCCTTATATATAAAAGTACACACTTATCTTTACAGTGGCCTTGACAACAAGTGCACAATCTACCCCCTGTGTCCGGATGAAGACCCGGTCCTGAGAAAGAAGCTTGTGGCAACGCACACCTCCTACTTGGCCTGCTGTCAGTTCAACTTGTCGGACCACCAACTGCTCACGGGAAGTGGCGATAGCACCTGTGTCCTTTGGGATGTCGAGTCTGGACAGATGATTCAGAGCTTTCATGGACATGCTGGGGATGTCATGAGCCTTGATCTCTCACCATCTGAAGCGGGCAGGGTCTTTGTGTCTGGTGTAAGTTGTGAAGGGAGGTTACTGCTGTTTATATTCTCTACTCTTTTTGAACCCACTTTTCACTAATAACTCTCATATCCTCCATTAGGGATGCGATCGATGTGCCAATGTCTGGGACATGCGCACGGGTCACTGTGTCCAGGTGTTTGAGGGCCATGAATCCGATGTAAACAGTGTCCGCTTCTACCCTAGTGGTGACGCTTTTGCCACGGGATCGGACGACGCTTCATGCCGTCTCTTTGACATTCGAGCTGATCGGGAGGTCTGCGTTTACAAGAAGGAAAGTGTCATTTTCGGTTGTAACGCTGTCGACTTCTCACTCAGTGGTCAGTCTTATTTTGTGTATATTTTCTAGTTCCCCCTTTTTTACACCATTCACAAATACGTGTAGTAATTGTTAAGTGAATCCCTTTTACCTTTTTATAATTTGAACACAGAGATTCAATAGCCTATTGTCAGCAAGTGTTGTTTGTATTGACAATACATTGACTAAAAGAGAATCATATCATTGTGTAGTTGTAAGACACTGTTTGTCTCTCTGTCTTCCCTGGTGCAGGTCGACTTCTCTTTGGTGGCTACAATGACTACGTCCTCAACGTGTGGGATGTGCTCAAGGGGGTTCGAGTCACCATCCTTTATGGCCATGAAAACAGGGTGTCCAGTCTGAGAACCAGTCCGGATGGTACCGCTATCTGTAGTGGCAGCTGGGATTCCACTCTCCGAGTAAGTTGCATGTTTTTGAACCTGAAGGTTCGTCAATACGTCCTTCAATAAGTCGCATGTGACTTCTGTGGTTTTGAACCTGAAGGTACGTCAATACGTCCTTCAATAAGTCGCATGTGACTTCTGTGATTTTGAACCTGAAGGTACGTCAATACGTCCTTCAATAAGTCGCATGTGACTTCTGTGGTTTTGAACCTGATGGTACGTCAATACGTCCTTCATTACGTCAAAACTCATGAAGTTGAAATAATGTATAATTTCCGATTCTGTAGTATGAATTTTGAAACTTAATATAGCTCATATTGTTGCATAAAATGTACTATTTTTGGTTTATTTACAAATTGCTTATTATTCAGGTAATGATGTAATTAGTGGTAAGTAAAAAGTATTATTAATGAATTTAAGTGCTTTAAAAAAGTCTTACACGTTTTACAATATGTCTTTAAATTATGATATTATTGAGATCGATTTACTAATTATTTCATGTAAGATTTGTTAATTATATTTGGACAAACTGATTTATAGAATGTATTTCATAAAACGTTGAGTACCATATTAGATGAGATACAGAAATTATGCCAGATGACAGCTGGTGCCACGTATAAAAGTTGAAGATCTTGGAAAGATTCTTGATAATAAAATTGAAATAAAGGGGTCAGCAAGTTGTTTTCGCATTCAATTTGTGTTTTTAGTCCTCCCATTAATTACACGTTCTTATATTTATTCATCTCCTCAAAATATGAAGTACATACCTACATACTTTTTTCACATTAGCTTTCTCGATATATGTCTTATTACGCTATGCTCGGTGTGTGTTTCCATGGGTATAGTATAATGATTTCTATGGAATAATGGCATTCTTGTACATATTTCGAGTTTATTAGTTCTAGAGCAGTCTTCTTCGCCTTTGCCCCAAACAAGATGACTCCCTCTGCCTTTGATCATTAAAGCCCTTAAGTAAGGAGATTTGTATCGAATACGTGATGTGCCCCTCTTTACTAGTCAAGGCTTCCCTGCTCGGCTTGACGAGGAATTAATTTGTTGCAACTCCTTCTTTCTCCTCTGACTAATTCGAAGAGTCGGAGGTGGATAGCGCAGTGCTTCTTTCTGTCTCTCTGTCTGTCTTTCTATTTATTTATACGGCGTTGCTAATGGTGACTAAATATACCCCGCTTTTCCCTGTGCGTTGCTATGCGTCGACAGTTACAGTTTACTCTTGATAATAAGGGGAATTTTTAAGTATTTTTTCCCATTTAAGATTGTTTGTGGTAAAGTCATTTTACGCGTAATATATTAATAAATAAAGCTGTTTAAAGATGTTATATTTTTTTCTTTTCAGATTTGGGCTTAACTTATTCATGAAGTGGCAAAAATACTAATTGATGATCTCATTTAAATTACACGATATCCTTTGGAGGGCATTTTGCGATCTTATTTTGGTTTATTTGAAAACGGAATATTGATTTTCATTTTTATTAATTACTATTAAGAATATGATCTATTGTGTAATATAGCTTTCGTAGCATCCCCATATTTGAAACTGTTTAGTATTTTTGTTGTTATATATATATTTATCTTATCATTATATATGTACCTACCTACACTGTTAAGAGTTGAAAGCAAAAGTTGTTGATTTCAAATTATATTAAAAGCTTTAACATTCATGCTTTTCTAGTCAGATATAGAAATGTCCTGTGTCCTTCTACTTCTTTGGAGGTCTCTTGTGATTTTACTTTGTACAAAAAATCATAATATTCCCGTTTGTTGAAAATAACAGCTTTATTCAGTATTTTTCTTTAACTAAAAATGGTTAGGACGCATTTAACTTCAAAATAGTTCAACTTGTTTATTTTTCAATTACTTATATTTCTGGCTAAAATTATGTCACTGATTATATGTATGAGTTATTTTACGAGGAATCTCTGTTTATTATATATATACATACATTTATTGTGTTTAAAAATGCTTTCATACCTTAATCTACTTACAATCGTTAATGTGCAATAGCAATAATACTATAGTTTTTGTATTATACATCATAATATGTAGTCTGGTCCTGTCTCATAATATCTTCTTTCTAATTAATATTATTTTCTACACTATATTCTTGTGTTATATGTAATTAAAAGATCATTATTATTTCTTTCTTTTCTTTTAACAAACCATTTAGAAGACAGGAAACAATTATAATTAACATATTAAAATTTATATACGCAATATGAAAAAAAAAATTACTAAAATGTAATATATTAGGAATATTATATATATATTAACGGCTACAGGTATGTTATTCAATTGAATTTATACTTCAAATTAGTAAATTACATAAAAACAATCAGTAGAATTCGTTGTTTTATAGCATATTATATAAGAAATTTGTCTAAAATATTTGCATCTCTATTAATTCGGATCTCGAAAAAAACAAGATTTTACAATTTCTACTATAATGATACTTTTTTCACGGAGATTTCAAATATGAAAATCGCCAAGCGATCCGAGTTGAGGAACAATTTCTACGAGGTTTAATAGCCAACCTTCATTTGCCTGCATGGAAAATAAATAATCTTAATTACTTATACCTACATAGCCTTTAGGATTTATAACATATTTTTAAATTGATAGTTGTTATATTTATACAATTATATAATATATATTATATACATATATATATATGTACGGTATGTATGTATTACATTAATGTATATTAATATATATTACTCTATTTAGAATTTATTTATAATACCTATGACTATATATATACCTATAATATATTTTTAATTTATTTGTATATATACATAGAAGGTGTTTCAGCAATTGTGGCCGTTTTTAGATATAAAAGAATTTTTACATTTTTATACTTTCAATTGTTATTGTTATTTTAAATAATATCTATTTTATCAAATTATATTGCAGTGATAGAATGCAATGTATGATATTTATATCTATGAAATCTATTATATAAATATTAAAATATCTATGATTGATATTCTAAAATCATTTTCATTTTAATCGCTTTACTTCATTCTAAGGGAATATGGATTCTGCTATTACAAAAAGAGATATAAATCTACTGAATGAAACATTAAGACGCAATGAAATGTCGGCAGTTGATATTCCCCGTATTATTAATACAGCTTGGGGTGACATCGTAGCTGAACGAAAAACAAGACAAGTTGCTCAAGTTTAGAAAGAAAAGAAAATGGAAGTCGTAAATCAGTTGTTCGAGTCAATCTCCTACTAATCACCACGGTGCAAGTAAATTCAGATCTACATCTTAGTTGTTGAAAACTAGCAGCTGAACATGAAATTTATGTCAATCATCTGTTTATTTACCAAATGATCCCTGAGGATCATTATTTGAAATTTGTTTCTGATCGATATGTGCCCTACGAATTGACCCAGGCAATGAAGGACAACTGCGTGTGTTGTAGCGGAGAGCTTATTCGGTCTGCTGGTACAAGACAAAAAAAGCGTACAGTACATAAAGACGAG
>JAYRBW010124246.1:0-16691 GCA_036023295.1 Invenusta paracnida | reverse complement strand
GGGACAATGACCCAACTACCAGGGTCATATGGCTGGATGGGAGCCAAACCTGGTGTTGACCCAAACCTAACCAAGCAGTGTTGAAATTTTTAAACTTCTATAAACTAAGAGTTAAAAGGCCAAAATATCGGGACAAATCGAGACAGTTGGTAGGTCTGAAAATGTAATTCCTCCTGATTAGACGTGAGACAAAAAAACACTATAATGACAGCAGGTATAACTATGACATGTATAATGGTATAAGTTATTATGTACAAAGTGGAGGCTTGCTACCAACAATTACTTTCCGCAATCTTGAGATAAAAAGTGATTTTTAATATATTCACAAACAAGAATAAGCAGTACCTCCAAGTGAAATAAGTAACAGATTAAAATCTAAGAATATGTAAACGTCATTCCTCCTGATTAGAGGTGAGACAAAATAATAATATCTCAGAAATATTATTTCAAAATGAATGGTATTGTAAACCCGAAAAGTCTTCTAAAGTGTTGAGGTACACAACAGTTAATATACTTCCTAGCCCATATCTCAAACCGATAAAAAATTACATTACCAATTGAGCTGAAACTTGGACACAATGTACAACATTTTGGCACAAAAGTTTTTTGTCCGGACCCCATGGTTACGTGACCGGCCTTTGAAAATTTAAAGTTGGCTATGTTTCAGAAAAAACAAATGTTACTAATAAAATTGTCAAAAATATTGATTTTAAAAAAATGATGCCCGATTGCATATCTAATGAGAATTGTGAAAACGTTCTTTCTTTTCCTTCTAGTAGTTGAAAAATGACGTCATTGGACTTTGGCTCCTCAAAAATCAAAAATAATATTTTTTCTTCTTGGCGATTAATTTTTTGGAGGTAGGTTTATACCAAATTCCAGCTCAATCCATTAAGTGGAAATATGATAATTACCCCAACCCCTTAGTCCACTGCCTATAAAAAACGTCAGTCCAGTGAAGGCATGTTATCGTTTACTTTTAGATAATAATGAAAACAATGACCGTACATTTTGCAGAACGTCTTAATCGAAGATATACAAAAAGAATTAAGGACAAAAAAAGCAAGACTATTTCAGCAAAACCTACGCTAGTAACACTTGAAAATTATGAACTTCATGAGAGGGTGATTGTAATTCAGAAAGGTTCTCTTGAAAATTACAGTTAGTATTTAAAGGGCTTAAACAGCCACCGAATGTCATAAGTAATTTCTTAGGTATTCTTACAAGATAGGCAAACTTGAATTAAAGGCGGTTAAAAGAATCCAGGTTGGTAAAAGATGTTCTAATAATAATTGCTCTCAAAACTGTGGGAAAATAAACAACGACTGCAGGAAGTGATCGTTAAATGAATTTTAGGACTAAATGCTATAAAGGATTCCAACAAAAGTATCACCAGGTTAAGGTTCAAAAGTTCAAGTTCGGAAAGAAAACGAGCGAGGCATCAAAACTCTAACCTTGACATTTAGCACAATATTAGAAGTACGTAGAAAACGAGTGTGAATTTTTATATTGGACACTGAACATTGTTCGATGCTACTTTTATAATGTAAGGGTTGGCATTGTTCACATTGTTGCTATGACACATTTCTTTTTTTATATTTGACACATTCTTACAAAGACTTTTAACAAATATCTTAAGTCATTATTGTTAAACAAAACACATTAAGAACTAATGCACATTATTAAGTAAACTCAAAATAAAAATAAAAAGGTTTTATTTTGATTAACAATGCCTTTATTGTAACATAATTACACACTAAAAGATTAAAATATAGTAATCTATAGATCACAATTTCTTAACAGGAGACGAATTCCTCCTGGTGGTAATTTTCTGAATGTCAGGGATTAAATTTGTCTTGATATCAAAAATAATAATTATGCTGTTCACTTTCCACAATTCAGTTGCACATTGTCACATTAATTTGTGAGGGAAAAGCAAGTGCAGAAATCTTATTAAACTTTAATTACTTTTATGACTAAGATTTGATTTACAATATTGTCTGTTAACAATATTACAAATGTATTACTTTGAAAACCCATAATACCATTAAAAATGATTTTCGAACTTACAGAATATTCTTAAAAAATAAATAAAATGAACATTTAGATTTGATGGTCAATAAGGGGAAATTAGAATTATAAAGGTTAAAAACGGTGCTAAAAATGGAAAATATATTTAACTATTAATTAATTAAAATTATATCAATAAAAACATCAGATAAGCCTCTTTAATTACACACAAATAATATAACATGTATGTGTTTTATTCAGTTTGGAAGAAGTGAAATATGTACTTCTATGAAATTTAAACACGATTGGAAATAAACAATATCAAAGTGATGTACGTTATAAAAACAAAATAGCATATTTTAAGACTTGGAAATATGTAACTAGTATAAAATTAGAAACCATTTACATCAAAAGCAAACAACTATTTAACTTCTTTTTGCTTTCTTCTTTTTCTGAACATGTGTCTGGGCTTCATGTTTCCGCTTTTCACAATTCCATAAAAGAGTTGCGCTTCATTCTAAGAGGCATTTGAGGTAGAGACTGTTGAAATCCTTGGCATCCATAGCAATTCCACTCCTTCCTTTTACAAATATTGTGCATTGAGAATCTTCATTTCGGTGTGTGGGTCTGGCTGTATTTACAGTACATCAGCAGCAACCTTGGCAGCTAATTCTGCTGCTTTCTTTTTCTCTGCGATTCGACACATGTATTTATCTCGTGCACTGCGGACATCGTTCAGCAGTCTTGATGTAATTGGCAATTTTTCTTGTTTTTCTGTCAAATTGTATCATGAATGAAGATGTGGCCCCTTAGCCATTTTTGTTTCATCACTCATTTGCGTCTGTTTGTCATCCAAGATAAGCTTGTTTTCATCAAATGCTCTTTCTTATACATCCGAATTTCCATGTGATAGAGTGAGTGATTTTGACATGTTGGGGAATTTAAATCCTGTTGGTGTTTCAATGGTAAACACCTTTCTCCAGAATCCACACGCTGAATCAACAATAATTTGCTTCGTCATTATTATCACCATCATCACTGGCTTCCACTTCAAATACCTCAGCCATTTCCTTATGTAGTTTCTAATTATTCGGTAAATAACATAAATATTAATACATAGATAATATCAAATACAGCTGGTATAATATAGTATAATTACTGAAACAATTGCTTAAAAAATAATGGTCAATATGTGTCAAAACAAGTCTATTTTAAAATCATGTGTCAAAACAAGTCTATTTTAAAATCATGTGTCAAAACAAGTCTATTTTAAAATCATGTGTCAAAATAGTATAATTAATTCATTATTAAAATAAAGTCATAACATAGATAAGCTTTGACACATTTTCACATATCGGGCCACCTCTGTAATGTCACTCTCTTAGGCCAAGTTATACCAATTCAAAGGAATGTGTTCAAGAAAAGAAGGGTCATATGTTTGAAAAATATTACAAATTAGTCAACAACCACATCGACCGATTAAAATGGATTGAGAAACATAATATCGAAAGAATAGAAATATCAATAATTATTGTTTGTAGTACTCAATCAATATATGTGCCAAATGTTTTAAGAAAATTAATTAAAGTTCAGTTTAGAATGCTTTAGTAAACATTAAAAAAAAGACATAAATCTCTTCGACCGAAGCAAGATGTTATAAATTATTTTGAAACAGGTCACGAACAGACTCAGGTGACGGCACTTAAGCTGCGAGAAAGAAGTCAAGTAAGATGGTCTAGTTGAAAGTGCTATCCATACATGATTATTCCGTTAAGGATTATGAAGTTGTTCTAATAATAATCGAATTCTTCCCTGGAAAGTGTGTGCCGACACAATAAACAATAGCAGTTCCATAAAATTAGCTGACTGTTTTGGAGAACTAAGCTTGAATATATTGAAAGTAGTTTAGTTAAAAAACGACGGGCAATATTTTGCAAAAAATCCTATCTTACTGACAGTGATAGCTTTTATAAAGTATTTATCATGTGTACAACGTAACAGAAACAAGTACTATGTAGTAATCTCCTATGGGTATCCTTAGAAAATCAATGTCATGTCATTTTACAGTAATGTTATGAAGCATCCGAATCACTGGGAATTTCATGGAAAGTTCGATTATTTCTAACTTGTACTGTTACATTTAATACTTACTAAATAATAATATTATTATGATCATTCTTTGCATCATATTACAATTTTTGTTTTCTTATTCATCGTCAATCGTTATACTTTAAAAAATAAAGGGTTTCAGATAGCTCAAATTATTCATAGAGCAATCATAGAACATTGATTTTGTGTTCAGATTAATACTATCATAACTTAACTAATTATGAATTTTATAGTAAACTAAACATAATTTATCGTAATTACACAGAAAAATAAATTATTACAGCATAGATATATACAATGACATTTACTAAATATATTCAGAACGTTGAATTTTATTAAATGTTGAATTCTAAATAGAATTAAAGTATTTTGTTTTATGCTACACTACTGCTTCACTACTTTGTTTACCCGTATTTCACTATAAAGATTATAGCTCGCTAAAAGTATATAAAATGATTGATAATGACTGTTCTATAACTTTTACTCAATGCTATACAGTTATTGAAAAATGCACGTTGATAATGTCAATATTAATACTAGTATTATTACTTTAATATATATTCTTGTAAATAAATGTTAGTCTTCCTAATAATAGGGATTTAAATTTTGTAAGCATAAACACGTGAGGCTATTTGCAGTAAATAATACATAATTAATAGTTATATCTGCCGTAAATACCAAATACATCTGGGCCTATTTGCAATAAACCATACATAATTAATAGTTATATTTGCCGTAAACACCAAATACATCTGGGCCTATTTGCAATAAACAATACGTCATAATTAATAGTTATATTTGCAGTAAACACCAAATACATCTGGGCCTATTTACAATAAACAATATATAATTAATAGTTATATTTGCCGTAAATACCAAATACATCTGGGCCTATTTGCAATAAACAATACATAATTAATAGTTATATTTGCAGTAAACACCAAATACATCTGGGCCTATTTACAATAAACAATATACAATTAATAGTTATATTTGCCGTAAATACCAAATACATCTGGGCCTATTTGACAAAACACCAAATACATCTGAGCCTATTTGCCGTCAACAATAATTATCCGGCAAATGTAATTTCCATAAACGCCAATATATTTGGATCCATTTAACCAACACTAATTATAGGAAACTATTAAATACATTGGTAAATATTTTTACATGATGCCATGCAAATAGCATGTTTTCTATAAGATATTCAATTTTCTAGTTGGAAACTGTTATAGTATTATCTCATTTCAAAGTTGGGAAAACTGGATCTAATGTGGTTTTTCGGCTCTCCTGAAAAATTGGCGCTGACGGCCAATAGATCTTGTATAAATAAATATAGTATATAGCTCAATAAAATTTAATCAAACCCATAATTTTAGATGCTCTTGCAAACTAGGTTCCTTAGATGCAAGTTTTCACATTTCAAGTAACACTTTCAGTTAATTGAGTATAAAGCAAGTATCATAATATTACACCGAAAAGACAGAAAACAACACTACCCTGAGACCTACCTTTTTCAATTTCTCCAAGCCTGGCTTTGACCTGACGATTACCCCCGGCCAACTGGATAGCTGTGGTGGTGAAATCCAATATTTTCTCTTCGTCTACTTGTACACCCTCCAACTCGATCAAGATGACATTGGCGGGACTGAGCTGGGACCCAGGGAGTAGACAGCGTACCTCCGGGTTTACAAGGGTGACAGATCGACCCTCGTCCACAAGATAAAATTCTGCGTGACGGGTGAAACCTTCTATCCTTGTTGAGAGAATCATCCCTCTTGCCCATGTTTTGTCCTGTGTGACAGTTAAAAAAATAACAAGCTTGCGATAATTTGTTAATTTAAATTCATAAAATACATTAAAATTATTTTACAAAACATAATTAGATTATTACTTTATATGGCCTTTACTGGTCAGTAACTAGTTCAATTCACTTTAGAAAAAATTACGTAAGAGCATTGTTAGCTGAGTATACAGCTAACAGACGTGACCTAATAACTTCTTTGACCTAATAACTTCCTAGTAAGTTCACATTAAATTACTAACTAGTGTTAATGCAAGTAAATACTAACGTCAGTGAATATATTACGTAGAAGATAACGACTTCTACCCCCTTTCTTTAATTACAACCTTTGTACTTACACAGCTGTTGTGCTTATTAGACAACAATTTAATGACTCAAAATGAACATAATATACACATATAAAATAAAAATGGAAGTAAAATACAAATATACTATTATCTTTTTAAAGATGCCATACATTAAATGAAACCATATAGTAATATAAATACATATTTACATTATTTATTATCATTAACACCTATTAATATCATTATTTTAATTTTCACAAGTATAGTATATCCATAATTTTTTTATATTATGAAACATTGTAATTCATTTTTAACGAGATATCATATTTTTTTATTAAACAAGGTATAATTTACTAAAATTTGAAAAATAGACACCTCTTAACTCACCCTATTGTATATATGTGTTATATAATTGTAGTTAGCAAAACAAGATTATTCTTACAATAATTTTCTACAGCTTACACGTATTGATGAAATTAAAGGGTATCACGTATCCGGATTCTGTCAAGATTATTGTTATGGTGTCAATTATTTAACATTATTAAATAAGATCAAAAACTGTAATATACATTTTAAAAACGAGTAAAATTAAACATGCCCTGTAGTCTGTTGAAATTGACCGAGTAAAGACAATTAGAGTAAATACAAAAAAACAAGAGTTAAAAATATGTTATAGGTAGAAAAAAAATTGTTATGCGAAAAAAGTATTAAAATGTGTTAGTGCTATTTTAGATACGACATTGATATTAATTATTGAGCTATACTTTTATTTAATATTATTGACTTCACACAGTATAGTTAAAATAAAAAAGAAGGCATAAGGTTTAAAAAAAGAAGTGAATAGAATACCTACACATTTAAAGAGTGCAGTACCACTACAAAATAGATCACAACTCAGCTAGTGAAGAAAGAGTAAGCGAAGTATATAGATTGAACGTATAAACTGCCGGGAAAGGATAGAAACGTAACGTGTAAAGGTCGTAGATTCTTTGCATATATTAAGCACTCTAGTAATCAGCTTATAAATGGTTGTCATGGAAAGCATTTGATAGCATTACACGTTTCTATCTTTTCACAGCAGTTTATACTTTCACCAATACACCTTGCATACTCTTTATCCATTAGTAGAAGTACTGCACTCTTTACATGTGTAGGTATCCTATTTGCTTTGTGCAAATATACTAAGCTGCTGGTATGTCTTTCACTCATCTACACATAATAATTTAATCAATAATTACTTCTACAGTTATTCCTGATGTTTTGACTATTAATGCTTACTTCTTTATTGTACACTTGACAAAGAATGCCGCAATATTATTTACATAAATAAACTACATCAACTCAGAACATCTTCTTTTTCAATTTTAATCATGAGCTATACGAAAAATAAATTGTGAGACAATGCAATGAAAGTAAACCGCGTAATAAATTTAAAATGAGAATAATTATGTTACAATAATTGATGAGCATTGTAATTAAATAACTTTTGTGCAATATATTTCAAAAAGATAATCAGTAAGCTAATCTTGTCTTTCATTTAAAAAAACATAGTATATAAATAGCATGACAAATCTGAGATGTTACAATAGATACACTCATATTTTAAAAAGAGAAAATGCTCTAATATTCATTTTGTTTAGTGGTATGTGAAATAGATGTATAATTTCGTTAAGTAAAAAGCAAAAAACTGTATGTATTTAAGTTTTTTGTTAATATGATAGTGAGAATTCATTGAAAAATTACATAATATTATATTAATATGAAAAATTTCAAGAAACACTAACAACTTTATCTCCAGCTCCGTCTATACGCCGGCGGTCAATGCGGACACAACACAGTTCCCCTGTACGCCAGAGAAAAAATTGTTTCGCAGGGGATGTGATTTTACAATTCATCTGATCGATAATCGCTTTGACGGCATCATCATTGTGAACCAAACGGAACACCAAATACGTCTCGTAAGCCTCGATAATTTGACCAGATAACTGACGTCGTCCAGCGATGACACTAATAAATAGATAAAATCACAGAATATTAATTTATTACTGCTAAATTTTCAATAAAAAATATGCATGTCAACAGATATGAATACATTAACATAGTTTTAAATAAATTTGTATTCAGCATGGCTGCATTAGAAATAAGTCCACTAATATTATTTTTCGCAGAAACTGCGTAATATGTATTTGGCACAGATAAGTAAGGCTTGTAACTTAGGTTCTCTATTATCTGTACGTGATTAGCAGTACCCAATGTCCTTTATTAGTCTGTACGCTTATGAAGACGTACTGTATACGATATACATACATAACGTATCGATTTAATACACCATGTACAATGAAAAAGCACAATTACTAAGAACTTTGAATGCGCTGAATATCACTTCCCTAAGTACTGAATGAAGTGGTATGAAATTTATAAATTTCGTTAAATATGCCTATGGTATATTATGTTTATCTGATTCAAGATTAAAAAGAAATACAAGAATTTCGAATCGAAAGGAATGGATCTTCAACCTTTGAGGGGCATAAGGCACACCAAGATTAAGCGTTTTAAAACAGAATGTCAATGCAACCTTCTACACAAAAGATATATATAGTTTATGACATGGGTAGAACGACTAATCATTTTTCAAAGCTATAGTGCCTGACACTACAATCTTATAATTTCCTATGTTACTAAATTAAACAGAAAACCATCAGTCTAAGGCAATCAAGAAGACTTTTTAATGCTCGTACGTGAAATTGTCAAATAAAACTTAGTATTACAATAAAATTATCTAACGAAAGAGCTTACTTTAAAAAATAGTGCAAGTCATTTATAGCATCTTATGTAATTTATATAACATCAAAGAAAAATTACGTAATAAATTAGTCATAATTTTGAAGTACGTTATTCATTAAACCAATGAAATCATTAGCTTCTTACCTTTTCAAAATAGTGTCCTCGGCTAATTCAGCAGGACTCTAAAATAAAGAGATACAACACAGTATATTTGTTAAAAGAAACAATGATGGAGACTATTATAATATTAAAACAACATTTTCGAACATTATAAGTCACTCATATTAAGATACCAAAAATAAATTGTGAGCAAAAACAGTTCGCATTTAAAGAAAATATTGTTGACTATAAAATGAAACAAATCAATTCAAAAAAACTCACCATAAAATACCATCTTAAAACTTTAATACTATTCTGTGAGAAAATATGTAGCCAGTTTGGGTCAAATGATACTGTCACTTATTATTTGTTTAAAATACAGCAGCAGAAATCAATATTAATTGAAAATTAATCATTCTAAGGCAATATTCAAATATTTAAGAAAACTCACTATAAAATATCATCTTAAAACATCAATACTATTCTGTGAGAAAATATGTAGCCAGTTTGGGTCAAATGATACTGTTACTATTATTTGTTTAAAATACAGTAGCAGAAATCAATATTAATTGAAAACTAATCATTTTAAGGCAATATTCAAATATTTAAGAAAACTCACTGCGTCCAATTTTTCACAATCTTTAAGATAATAACGTTTGTTTTTTCTGGAAAAAAAGTGAAACATTATTGAAAAATCTACATTAACAATTATGGTATGTATGTCGGTAAACTTACTCATTAAACATCACAGTATCCATCCAAGCAGTTCTCAATAAACTGGTAACGACATTAAGAATGTATCGGTGGGCATGAATATTTAATTTCAAACCAATTTTTCGTAATAAAACATTAGCTTCCATCCCTTCCACTCCGGTAGCGAGTAGTATTTCGATTATAATGTTGAAAAATTCTTCCGTAGAAAGGTTTACTGTAGAAAAATATAATTAAATTTTAGTATAATGAATCATTAATTTCAAAAAGGTTAATGTATTCACATATTAATGCGTGCTAAATAAATATTAATGTGTGCTAAATAAATCAGACTAAATCTATAAATTTGTAACTGTACTATTTTGTAAGTGCATAATATTACATTAAAAACAAAACTTTAGCTAAAAATTGGATTAAATACTGTTTTCATTTCAGAATTATGTAAAATGTGTAAATACTAATAAAGTATAGCAATTTATATAGTGCACTGTACAGCTATTGTTATACATATTACATATAAAAAATTTTGTTATTATATATCTTTCACACTATAACATACACAATACTAGAATAATACTCTTACTCGACTCATTTTATTTTAAATATTGTACTGGAGAGAATTTATTTTTATTTGATTCATATAAGCTTTATGAAACTTGTAAGGTAATATACCTTATTGTGGCTGCTATTAAAAACTCTGTGTTCATATTTTCAATATAAATTAATATATTTAGAATTTATATTTAAGAAGAATATTTATACTAGAATAATACTCTTACTCGACTCATTTTATTACTGCACTATGTTAACATGTTTCTTACAAATAATCTGAATTCTTCCTAACTAGTAATATACTACCTATTTATTATCAGATGTTTAAAACATTAAATATAAATTCTAAATATATTAATTTATATTGAAAATATGAACAAATCATATTGTATATATAATTTTGTTAGCAATTTAAAAATGTATATAGAAATTAATATAAAAAATGTATCATAGATATAATTGTTTAAATGAGATAAATACATATAATCATTTTTTTATTATAATACACTTTCACATACGTAAATACTCATATAAAATATATATATCAAAAATGTGCACAAACTTTATTAAGATTAATAATAAAGCACAAATTATACATACAGTTAAAATAACATTTCTAGAAGCACATTTTCACTTTTTTATAAAATTTCCTGTTTACAATTATTTATATGTACTATTTTTCCGAAAAAATACAGTAAAGGCAAATGGAATTGTTCTAAAGTGTGTGCTTAATTGAACGTATTGTGTGTATAAATATATATATCAAATACACATAGGTTTTTTATACAAATTTTAAATTAAGAATGACATACATGTGATGCCAAGGGAAACGATAGAATAATACTAGTCTTTTTTAGGATTATAAGAATATCCAATTAAAACAGAGAACAAATAATTCTAGCAATTATCTTAGAATTAAGAAAATAATCTCGATATTACAAGCAAATAATAAAAAGAGCAACTTAAAAAAGATTAAGGTAAATATAACAACGCTGTAATCACATAATATATATGTAATTAACGTAGTACATTACTCAGTTAAAATCAAGACATGTAGTTGCTTATTTCCACAATAAACATAAGAATATGCATTGAAACAGATAGTTTTTTAAATAGGGCAATGTCGTTAATTCTATTGTTTTTTTTTAATTTGTTTGATCAGCACACTTGCTCGACGAGATTTCTGATGCGTCAATTTTTGAGCTTATATTCCTTCCTGAGCTTATATTCCTTCCTGAGCTTATGAACAAGATATTCCTCAGCTAAACGTCTTTTCTTTGAAGCAAGGTCTTCGACCTCCGTTTTTCTTCTCAATGACGTTTTTCGGCCTCCTTCTTCGGCTTCTTTTCGATTTGTTTCGTTTTCAATTAACTCTCTCCACTTCTTCAAGTAAGCGTTGTAAGTCGCTTTACCATTTCTGCTTTTCTGGTGCAGATTGTGGTTGATGCAAAAAGAAGAGCTTTATATTTTGCGAGATACAAGTTGGGATTTTACACTACGCACAAAAGTTCGTTCAGAGAAGGATCTTGTAAACAGTTGCGGTTATCAGTGACCGAACATTTCAGCTAATTCATAAGTCTTTCAGGCATTTCCGTGCGCAAAACTAGAATACGACGAGCCAATTGGTGTAAAATGTTTTAATCACTAGTAGCCCAAAAGTATGGAATGTTGTCGACATCAGAATGATCATCGTGAAGATACTGGCGCCACTGAAGCCGTAAGGAGTCGCTGTCACAAGCAACTCCCAGTTTTTTGCTGATCTTCATCGACATCACGTTTTTCGGATGGGTCAATAAATTAGCCAGAACGGAGTAGACGGCGTCCTGTGGGTAAGTAATGCACTAAAGACCTCACCAGCTCTGTATAGAACATTCGAATACGTTTATAAAATAAGGCAATTTGTGAAGCTGTCAAGTTTCGGAGAGATTTTCTGGAACCTTCGCTTATCAGAAGTTCTGAGTGTTTCAGCTGCTGCTTATGTGAGATGCACTGAATGTCTTTTAGGTCTGGCCTGTAAAACTGACAATAATATCTGCTTTAACGAAACACCGTAAAATCTGTGTGATCAGCTAAATCATTTTGAAATTAAACGAATAAAAAAAATAAAAAAAAACAGTTCAAATAGTTTTAACGAATTCAGGATATAGAATAGAAACTATAGATAAACAATCGTATCTGGTGAATTGAGTGCCGAAAAGATATCTTGTGCTCTTTTCTTTTTCCTCTCTGAAGGCGGTAATTCAGCGAAAAAAATTTTTAAAGCAGAATACAACTCAAGGAATCGTGAGAGTATTTAAAAAATCTGTAGCCACCTTGAAGACACGTGTCGCAGAAATTTCTATAGGTCCATGTCCAAAAGTTCCTGACATGTTCGAGTATATTTGGCACATGTTTTCTCAGTTTCGCAATTACACCACCTTTCTCTCCTCTCATTACATTTGCGCTATCAGGCTAAATATGAATTTGTCAATGGGATTTTTCGAGACTGCAGCTGACTCTTTACAACATCAGCAAGCCCCTGAGCTGTGGCATTGCTAAGTTCATCCAATGAAAAAAAAGTCTGTATGAGGTCAGTTTTCATTAAGATACCTTACGATAACCACCAACCATTTGCTTGAATAATTAATACTACCCTCATCTACAGTAAACAAAAGAGTTCGTCTTTCAAAACAGGAATTAGTATTTGCTCATTAATATAGGGAGCAATGCCGAAAGCTGTTCTATACATAAAAATAAGTGAGACAAAATTCGCTATTTCCGCGCATATTTATGAGAAATTTTGTATTTCCGCGCAATCGTGCAACAAGACAAAAAACGCACAGTGGTAGCATCACTGTAATACAGCCAAACCCCAATTTATGCCAGCCTTGGTTCTAGTGAAAAGTGGCGGTTAATCGGTGGTTCTATTTTAGATGTTAAATTTATGTATGTATACTAGATAACTACTATGTATTGTTACTATATTATGTTTTCTTCACATATAATATTTATTTACAATTTAATGATCTAATCATCTATATTAATTTTTAAATTATGAAACGTTTAGTAGTACTTCACATATCTTGATATTGTGTATATTCAATTATAATTTATTTATCTTATCGTCGAGGTATTTTTATTATGAATATATATTGTAAGAAAAGATATTTAGAACAATGAATAAAGTATATTTCAAATTATGTATATGAATATAGGGCTATTCTTCTATGACTATAAAAAAGAAGAAGTATATATCAAAGATTGAAAATGTCAGACTGACGCATCACACAGCCAATTATCAACAGCCGAAATGGTTTATCTCTAACTAGGAGTATGCATGGTAGAAAACACAGGCTCATATTATAACATACATATTAAGTATGTATCACATTATATTTATTGTTGTGCTAGAAAAAGAGACATGCTGGCGGATATACCGAGGTTTTATAACACAACAATTGTGCTTTTATTTTCAATTTTGATTGGCGGATAGCGGGGTTGGCAGATAATCGGGGGGCATAAAACAGAGGTTTCACTGTGTTAAAACGAATAATTGTTTTATATATTCTATTATTAAAGGACACATAAATGTGTACATCAGTCATTCATTACATACATCGAGAGAAATACAGGACATTAGATAATTACAAGGATATATAAATATAACAATTATCTGAGAATATTTATCTGATCATGCACGAAGGCAAATAAGGCTGAAAATGATGGAAGTAGGTTGCAGCATTTTGGGGATTAAAGCCGGCATTTTGCTGGCCAGACATCATGCGCCTCTAAGATATTGTCACAAATTTTAGCCAATTGGCACTTTACTACGCCTTTCATTGCGATAACGCATTCTCTACGATGTTGAGAAAAGGAGAATAATGAAGTTCATGAGTTGAATATTTGGAGGAAGGTTTGTTTCTGTTGCTCGCCTATAATGCATTGGAGTATTTTCAAAAATGACACTATCTGTTTTTCCAACACTATCTGTTTAGAAGATTCGCCGCGAGAATTGGTAGAGATAATTAATCGCTTGCCTTCTTAAACATTGGGCAGCGCTACACCATTTATGTTGATGACTGTGAAGGTCATCGTTAAATTTTGTCTCCCCCCGGCGGACCTTACTTGTGTTACTTCCAGTTCCATGTGTTGCCCCCTTTCTCTTCCCAACATATACACATAATTGCATCAGCCAACTTTCTAGACTTGTGATATTTTTGCACTCGATTTGTGCTTGTTTTTGCTGTTTTCCGCTTTCACTTTCATTATTGTACTATATAATCATATGATTCATGCATCTCTGTCAGTACCTTTCATGCCTTTGTGAGAGACACAGTTCGTGCTCTCATTAATAAAGAGATTTTGTTATATTCCTGCACTCAATTTGTGTTTGTTTTTGCTGTTTTCCGCTTTCACTTTCTTTTTTGTACTATATATTCATATGTTTCGTAGTGTAACGTAATGTAACGTAGTGTAACAGCATTCGTTCGCCAATCTCTGGCGTGATACCGAACCGACTGTTACTACTATTACTACTACAACAACTACAGTAGAACTTAATCGTACAGCTAGAGGCAACATCAGCAGTCTATAAGTGGCTCTATCTAAACGTCACAATTACGTGGTTATAGACATTTTATTGGTGCGAATATACCACTTCATATTTTTAACAAATAACCCTGTCCTGAAAAGTAGTAGTTTTCAAATACTAAAATTAAGTATAGTAAAAAATAAAGATGAAATATATATTTAACATAGAAAAACTTTAAAATTTATTAATCAAGTCATTACCAATCTTTTTATGAAACAAATAATATCATAGTCTGAAATTATACAGCGGTAACTCACTTGACAGTGTGTTTGCTTCGACAACAACTGAAGGTGTGTACGCTTGTGTAGGCGGTTGAACAGCACCTAAAAGTGTACCAAGAGGCATTTAGGCATAGTATTTGGTGATGTCATTAAATATTTAAAATTATAAGGTTAAATTGCATCTGTAAGTAAACACAATGTGACACACTGATGACACTAATTTATAAACACCCCATGTGACCCCAAACAAAAGGCAACGGCATTGCACACTATAAATAAGTAATGGGTGTTTTCACGTAACTGAGAAAGTGGCCAGGTATATCTGTTGTATCTCTCATAAAGGTATCTTTAAATAATACAGTTATAGCTAACACACGTTTAAACCGGCTTGATAAGCTGGCACGGGAGCCGGCTCGTCGAGCCAAATTTTGTGTCCACACGGTCAAGCCGTGATGGAACAATATGCGTTTTGCAGAAACAATAAAATATTAATATATTAAAATCAATAAAACTTCAGTTACACGTTTGCATTTGATCAAGTGTTGTATTTTTAAAACAATTAATT
This sequence comes from Invenusta paracnida, assembly GCA_036023295.1. Lineage (NCBI taxonomy): Eukaryota > Metazoa > Platyhelminthes > Proseriata > Coelogynoporidae > Invenusta > Invenusta paracnida. The sequence goes on along the minus strand of JAYRBW010124246.1, from coordinate 976 downwards.
GTTTTTATAAATAAATTAAATAAAGAAATACTTTTAAATGTTTTAAATTATTTTATCGATGAAAAATCATTATAATTTTGTTATATTTTATTATCTATTTCATACCTATAATTTCTAAAATTAATTAATATTAATATGTAAGATAAGTTATGGCTTTATCCATTGTTTTAAATTGTTGACAAATATACATAAAAGCCAATATTACTATGGTAATTTAACTGATAGCAAATTATGTGTCGTACATAACATTTTATACTGCAGCACGTTATGTCTACAAAGTTTGTCCTCCAGACATGGTAATAGTATACCTATAAAGCTAAATGTATGATAAGAACAACATATTCGAATCATCTATCATTTAGCGATAAAGGCATTTGCCAATCTAACAAAGAGAACAATAAAATTTGTGCGCGCAAAACTTATCACCGAGGGTTAATTAGTCCCCACCTTCAAAAATACACATTTAGCACTTCGGACTAACTAGTACATATTTTAGTCTTAGCACTGAAACTAGCACTAACCCGGCTTCTAAAATACGACTGTAAGAACTAATTATAAAATATGAACTTTCGACAGCAAGTTAAACAAGCGATTTTATGATTTTGTTTATGTTTTATTATTTATATGTTTCTCAAAATTTCACCCGAATTTTAGTTCTGTGAAAATCACCCAATATGAGATTATGTATACAATGGTAAATTTGAATTATAAAATAACAAGCTTTTCCAATTATTTCCATTGGCATAGATAACATTTTAGCGAGAATATACACCAGGGTTCATTTTTTTTAAACCCAGCCGCTGACTTTTTGGAAGCTTCCGCTGACTAAAAATATTTTAATAACCAAATGCAACGAATTGTGCCTATAGTATAAGATTATATTATTTATATGTACAATATATTTAGTTACAACTGTAAACATGATAATGTTAATTATACATAGATGGTCAAAGTTCATGGTATGGTAGATAAAAAT